>CAUYON010181541.1:0-24985 GCA_963573935.1 Arctocebus calabarensis
TATATAGTGATCAAGGAAATGCCATGAAGGATATCTGTAACAGTATGATCAAAATATTTCTGAATGTATATGAATCGTACCCTGTGATTGCACCAATGTACATAATTATGATTCAATAAAATTATTAAAAAAAAAAAAAAAAGAAGAGATGCGAACATTTATTGTAATAGGCTAAATCATTAGCCTATTACAATAGCTACTAGTAGCCTACTAGTAGCCAAATATACTAGTCACCAATCATTTCTGGGGTTCTCAGTTGACTTGAGTGAGAGTGTGTGTATGTGTTTGTGTGTATGTTCGTGCATAGCAATGAACCTCTCAATAGGCCCTTTCGTGATATCTCACAAAGAGAATATGAGTCCTAAGGCTCGAAAGGAACACTTCTGTTCATGTATCCTTAAGCATTTGCAAAGTGGAATTTGTATCTTAACAAATTAAATGAAGGGTTAAGTTAATAGTGCCAAGATTATTTGGGTGGAGGTGAATATGTTGAAAAGGTTTTAGAGTATTTTCAAGATTAGCCCCAAGCTATAACTGGTTCTCAAATTAAGGATGACTTTTCTTGCAATCCTGAAAAGTACTAAAAAAGTTCACATTCTGGCATTTTAACACACATGCATATGCATACACACACAATCACAAATAAGATGGTTTGCTGCATTTGCTATTCTTAAGCATCTACTAACTATTGGACAAATTTATTGCAAAACTAGAGAGTGTGATTCATGCTTGAATCATAGGAATCTCTTTGATTGCTAAAATGAGGAACTACAAAGTCTCCTTTACTCAGTCAGCTTCAAGGAGAAAATGATTGTCCTGAGAAGACTTCATTAGGGATTTTGCAGCATGGAAGGGATCAAAGTGAGCAGCTAATTTGATTTTCTGAAAATGAATACTTTGAAATGGGGAGTCATTTCCCAAGTAATCATCCTCCAGTGTTTGGCTTGGGGGAAAGGTGGGATGGAGTGGTACGCAAAGCTACACGTCTACACAATGTTGGGCATCTACTTCCTCCTGGCTGCTGATCTGGCTGTTTTCATTCAGCAAGCGCCTGACAATTACAGAGATTCTCATAATAAACTTTTTGCTGGCTCATCACAAAGGAAGAGTAGAAAACAAAGCAGGACACAGACAAAAAGGAAGTATCTCCTTTGTTATGCTTTAGTCAAAACCTTACATGACCTTGGTATACCAACCTTAACATAGCAGCCTGCTTAAAGAATATTATGTTGAGGAGTTGTGAGGACGATTTTAACATCATTATGTGTTGATGTTAAAGATTTAGATTTTGTTGTGTTTCAGAGTTCAGATTTTTTCTTGGGGGTTGGAATTTTGGAACATTTACATTATACTTACTGACCAAGTACTCCTAATCCAAAAATCTGAAATCTGAAATGCCCAGATTAGCATTTCTTTGAGCATCATAGCAGTACTCAAAGTTTCAGATTTTGGATTTTTTTTTTATTAAATCATAGCTGTGTACATTAATGCAATCATGGGGTATAATGTGCTGGTTTTATAAACAATTTAAAATGTTTCATCAATCAAACTGGTTAACATAGTCTTCATGGCATTTTCTTGGTTATTGTCTTCAGATATTTATATTCTCCACATAGTAAATTTCACATGTATCCTTGTAAGATGCACTGTAGGTGTGATCCCACCAATTGCCCTCCCTCTACCCATTCTCTCCCCTCTCCTCCCTTGCCCCTTTCCCCATATTCTTGTTCTATAATTAGGTTTTAGCCTTCATATGAAAGCTATAAATTAGCTTCATAGTAGGGCTGAGTACATTGGATACTTTTTCTTCCATTCTTGAGATGCTTTGCTAAGAAGAATATGTTCTAGCTCCATCCATGTAAACATGTAAGAGGTAAAGTTTCCATCTTTCTTTAAGGCTGTGTAATATTCCATTGTGTACATATACCACAATTTATTGATCCATTCATGAGTTGATGGGTACTTGGGCTTCTTCCATGACTTAACAATTATGAATTGGGCTGCAATAAACATTCTGGTACATACATCTTTGTTATAATGTGATTATTGGTCTTCTGGATGTATACCTAGTAGAGGAATTGTAGGATTGAATGGCAAGTCTATTTTTAGATCTCTAAGTGTTCTCCAAACATATTTCCAAAAGGAACGTATTAGTTTCCATTCCTACCATCAGTGTAGAAGTGTTCCCTTTTCTCCACATCCATGCCAAAATCTCTGGTTTTGGGATTTTGAGATTTGGGCTAATCTTACTGGAGTTAGAAGATATCTCAAAGTAGTTTTGATTTGCATTTCTCTGATGATTAAGGATGATGAGCATTTTTTCATGTGTCTGTAGGCCATGCGCCTGTCTTCTTCAGAGAAGTTTCTCTTCAAGTCCCTTGCTCACCAAGAGATGGGATCACTTTTTCTTTTCTTACTAATACGTTTGAGATCTCTGTGGATTCTGGTTATTAAACCTTTGTTAGAGACATAAACTGCAAATATCTTATCCCATTCTGAGGGCTGTCTGCTTGCTTTGCTTACTGTGTTTTGGGCTGTGTAGAGCTTTTTAGTTTGATCAGGTCCCAGGAGTGTATTTTTTGATGTTGGTTCAATTGCCCAGGGGGGTCCTCCTCATAAAATATTCACCCAGGCCGATTTCTTCAAGAGTTTTTGCACTTTCTTCTAGCATTTTTATAGTTTCATGTCTTAAGTTTAAATCTTTAATCCAGTGAGAGTCTATCTTAGTTAATGGTGTGAGGAGTGGGTCCAGTTTCAGTCTTCTACAGGTCAGCAGCCAGTTCACCCAGCACCATTTGTTAAATAGGGACTCTTTTCCCCACTGAATGTTTTTAATTGGCTTGTCAAAGATCAAATAACAGTAAGTAGTTGGGTTCATCTCTTGGTCCTCTATTCTGTTTCATACATCTACCTCTCTGTTTTGTGCCACTGCCATGCTGTTTTGATCACTATTGATTTATAGTATAGGCTGAGTTCTGGTAGCATAATTCCCCCTGCTTTGTTTTATTTCCTCCTCCTGTCTTGGCTATTCAAGGTTTCTTCTGATTCCATATAAAATGAAGTATTATTTTTTAAAGATCTTTAAAGTATGACAGTGGAGCTTTAATAGGGATTGCATTAAAGTTGTATATTGCTTGGGGTAGTATGTATATTTTAACAATGTTGATTCTTCCCAGCCATGAGCATGGTATGTTTTTCCATTTGTTAACATCTTCAGCTATTTTTTTTCTTAGAGGTTCATAGTTCTCTTTATAGAGATCTTTCATGTCCTTTGTTATGTGAACTCCCAAATATTTCATCTTCTTTGGCACTACTGTGAATGGAACAGAGTCCTTGACTGCTTTTTCTGGCTATTGTTGGTAAAGATAAAGGCTACAGATTTATGAGTGTTGATTTTGTAACCTGAGATATTGCTATATTCCTTGATCACTTCTAAAAGCTTTGTAGTAGAATCCCTGGTGTTTCCAGATATACAATCATATCATCTGCTAAGAGTGAAAGTTTGATCTCTTCTGACCCTATGTGGATACCCTTGATCACCTTTTCTTCCCTAATTGTGATAGCTAAGACTTCCATTACAATGTTAAAAAGCAGTGGAGACAATGGGCAACCTTGCCTGGTTCCTGATCTAAGTGGAAATGATTTCAACTTAACTCTATTCAATACAATATTGGCTGTGGGTTTGCTGTAGATGGTCTCTATCAGTTTAAGAAATGTCCCTTCTATACCCATTTTCTTAAGTGTTCTGATCATGAAGGGATGTAGGATATTATCAAAAGCTTTTTCTGCATCAACTGAGAGAATCATATTGTCTTTGTTTTTTATTTTGTTTATGTGCTGAATTATATTTATAGATTTACATATATTGAACCAGCCTTGAGACTCTGGGATAAAACCCACTTGGTTATGGTGTATAATTTGTTTGATGTGTTGTTGGATTCTGTTTGTTAGCATCTTGTTGAATATTTTCACATCAATATTCATTAATGATATTGGTCTATAATTTTCTTTTCTTGTTGAGTCTTTTCCTGGTTTGGGGATCAAGGTCATGTTTGCTTCATAGAATGTAGTAGTAGTATGAGTAGTATTCTTTCTTTTTCTACATTTTGGAAAACGTTGAGTAATATAAGTACTAGTTCCTCTTTAAAGTTTTGGTAGAATTCTGATGTGAAGCCATCTGGTCATGGGCTTTTCTTTTTAGGGAGATTTTGTGTAGTTGTTGCTATTTCAGAACTTGATATAGGCCTGTTCAACATTTCCACTTGATTCTAGCTAAGTCTTGGAAGGTGGTGTGCTTCCAAGTATCGGTCAATTTCCTTCAGATTTTCCTATTTCTGAGAATAAATTTTCTTGTAATATTCATTAAAGATTTTTTTGAATTTCTGAGGGGTCTGTTGTTATTTCATCATTACCATTTCTGAGTGATGAAATTAGAGATTTTATTCTTTTTTTCCTGGTTACATTAGCCAAAGGTTCATCTATTTTTATTGACCTTTTCATAAAACCAAATTTTGATTTTTTGATGTGTTGTATAATCCTTTTGTTTTCACTTTCATTTAATTCTGCTCTAATTTGGGTTATTTCTTTTCTTCTGCTGGGTTTGGAATTGGAATATTCTTCCTTTTCCAGTTTCTTGAGATTTCCCATTAAGTTGTTAACTTCTTCTCTTGTTATTCTCTTGAGGAAGGCTTGCAGTGCTATAAATTTCCCTCATAGAACTGCCTTTGTGGTATCCCAGAAGTTCTGATAATTTGTATCTTCATTATCATTTTGTTCCCCAAATTTGGTAATTTCCTTCTTAATGTCGTCTATGACCCAGCTATCATTCAGCATAAAGTTATTTTGCTTCCATGTTTTTGTATGAGTATGCAGATTCCTGTTGTTACTGGGTTCAACTTTTAGTCCATGATGATCTAAGAAGATGCAAATAATGAGTTCTATTCTTTTAAATTTGCTGAGGTTAGACTTGTGACCTCAGATGTGATCAATTTTGGAGTATGTTCCATGGGCTGATGAGAGGAAAGTGAATTCAGTTTTGTTAGGATGAAATGTTCTGTAGATGTCTGTTAAATCCAAATGGTGAATGGTTAAGTTTATATGTAAGATTTCTTTGCTAAGCTTCTTTTTGGAGGATTTATCCAACACTGCCAAAGGAGTATTAAAATCTCTGACTATTTTGGTGCTGGAGTATATTATGGACTATGAGGAGCTCATGTCTGTTAGAGTCTCTCTTATAAATTTCGGTGCATTCTGGTTGGGTGCATAAATATTAATAACTGAAATCTCATCATATTGAGTATTACCCTTAACAAATATGAAGTCACCATCCTTATCTTTCCTTACTTTTGTTGACTTAAAGCAGGGGTGCTCAAACTACAGCCCACGGGGCACATGTGGCCGACTGAGGACATTTATCCAGCCTGCTGTGTGTTTTTGCCACTGGTGCCTGTCCTCCAACTCTGCTCCTTCTCTCTGTCTCTTGACTCCTCCTCTCAGTCTCAGACTCATGATCAGTGGAGTCATGACTTTGCCTGTGCAGAGCCTGCTGCTGTCTGAGGACCGAGGTAAGAACAAGTTAGGATTTATATATTTTTTGATGTTAGGAGGTCTATTTTTTTTTAATTTGGCAGTTAGTAGGGCCTTTTTTTTGCAATTAAGGGAGTGCTTTTTTTCCTGAAGTTAGGGGGTCTTTATTTTCAGATAGGGGCACCTTTTTTCATTTTAAATATTGTGGGTTTTTTTTTTTTTTTTTTTTGCAGTTTTTGGCTGGAACTGGGTTTGAACCAACCACCTGAGGTATATGGGGCTGGCACTCTACTCCTTTGAGCCACAGGCACTGCCTCAATTTTTGTTTTTTCACTTCAAAATAAGATATGTGCAATGTGCATGGGAATTTGTTCATGGTTTTTTTTTTAAACTGTAGTCCAGCCCTCAAACAGTCTGAGGGACAGTGAGCTGGCCCCCTGTTTAAAAAGTTTGAGACCCCTGGTTTAAAGCTTATTGAATCTGTGAATAAAATTGCAACACCTGCTCTTTTCTGCTTTCCATTTGCCTGGAATATAGATGACCATCACTTCACCCTGAGTCTATGTTTATCTTTTAAGGTAAGATGAGATTCTTGTATGTAGCAGATATCTGGCCTGAGTTTTTGTATCCAGTCAGCCAATCTGTGCCTCTTTAGAGGACAATTTAGGCCATTCACAGAATATTGATAAGCCTGGTAGAATTTTGGGTATGGAGTTCTTTGCAAGTCCAGGGCACATTTTTAATCCTTTCACCACTGGGGAAGTTGGAATTTGATCTAAAGTTTCATTTTTTTTTTTTTTTGAGACAGAGCCTCAAGCTGTCATCCTGGATAGACCGCTGTGGCATCACAGCTCACAGCAACCTCTAATTCCTGGACTCAAACGTGTCTCTTGCCTCTGCCTCCCAAGTAGCTGGGACTACAGGCACCTGCCACAACACCCAGCCATTTTTTTGGTTGCAGCCACCATTGAGTTTGGCAGGCCCGGGCTGGATTCGAACCCGCCAGCTCAGGTGTACGTGGCTGGCACCCTAGCTCGTTGAGCCACAGGCACTGAGCCTTGATCTAAAGTTTCTGAGTGAGTTTACTTTTGTGGTGAAGGATTGCACTGTTCCTTATAAAGGATAGGTCTGAAACTATCTTGGAGAGCTGGTTTAGTTATGGCAAATTTCTTCAACATGTGAATGTCATTAAAGAATTTAATTTCTCCATCATAAATGAAACTCAATTTACCTGGATACAGGATCCTAGATTGAAAGTTATTTGTTTTAAGAGATTAAAAGTTGATAACTACCCTCTTTTAGCTTTAAAGGTTTGATCAGAGAGATCTGCAGTCATTCTAATATTCTTCTCCCTTGTAGGTTATGGTTTTCTTGCATCTGGCTGTTTTCAGAATTTTCTCCTTCATATTAACTTTCGTGAAGTTAATTATGATGTGTCTGGGGGTTGTCTTATTTGAGCTGAGTCGTGTGGGGGTTCTGAAACTGTCTGCTATCTGAATTTCAGAATCTCTTGTCCTGTCTGGAAAGTTCTCCTTCATAATCTCTTGAAAAAGGATCTCTGTGATTTGTGAAGCAACTTTGTCACCTTCAGGAATTCCTAATGTGAATATTATTTTTCTTCAAATTAAACCATAGCTGTCTAAGAGAATGATCCATTTTTGCTCTCCATTTCTCTTCCTTTTTGACTGTTTGGGAGCGTTCAAAAGCTTTGTCTTCAATGTCAGAAATTCTTTCTTCTGTTTGCTCCATTCTGTTACTGAGGGATTCTGCCTTATTTCTCAGATCTTTACAATTTCTTGTCTCAGTGTGTCAAAAATCTTGGTGATTTTGTCTTTGAATTCACTGAATTCTTGAGACAACTTTTGAATTGCTCCTTGAATTTCTAATTCCAACTATACTTCCATTCTATTAATCTTATTTGCAATCCAAACTTTGAATTCAATTTCTGACATCTCAGCCATTTGTCTATAGATGGGATCTTCAGTTGTGTCTGCTGTATTGTTCATTGGAAAAGTTGATCTACTCTGGTTATTCATGTTACCGGAGATTTTCCAGTGATTCTGACCTGTGATTATTTTACACTGTTTGGCTAGATGAGCAGATAAGGTGAAGTTGGGTTTGGGGCTCCTGGGGTAATGATTACCCAGCTCTTTACCCAAGAGCTGTGACTGGTGTCTGTACCTTTTCCCCTAGAGCTTTGCAAAGGACCCATACAGTGCTATGGCCTGAGACACTGGGGACTTACTTGGTGTGGGGGAGCAAAGTGGCTCTGTCTTGTTTTCAGCTGGTCTCTGTTCTACCCTAGTGAATTAGTTACTCTTGGTTGAAGTCTCATCTGTGGAGAAATAGCAGCAATTAAGTCACCCTGGCCCCATGGGCAACAACTAGAAAAGGACAATCAAACCTTCACACAACCACACAGCCAGGGTACCACTTTGGATGGTCCTTGGGTGATTGGTCCAGTCTGAGAGCTCCGAATCAATTGTCCTAGACAGCACTCAGTCTCAAGTGAGGGAGTTAAAAAGGTCTCTGGCAACTAGATAGTAGGGGTCTGCTGGCAGCTCAAGTATGACTTGTTGTGGTGTTCTATGGAGTCAGAAGGACTCCCCCACCCAGCAAATGAATTAATCTGGGAAGGTTGATGCATCCTTCCCCACTTTGCACCTCTGTCACATCCAGTCACTGGTAACCCCCCAGGGCTATGACCCAGTTCCCTCCAATGAGCAGATGCTCCAGGAGGTTGAGCCTGCCTGAGTCACAAAAAGAGCTTATGTCTCCTTGGCCAGGCCTCTGTACTCTGCCACCATCCAGCAGGGGAAGCTGAGGCCTGACAACCTCAAGTGGTTAATGACAGCTGGGGCAGTTCACTCAGTTCCAGCCCCACCTCTGATTGATGTTGCTGACACTTATATTTGTGCAGAATTTGTGATTCTGTCCTGCCTATATTCCCATGTGGACAAGGTGCTGTTTGAGTTCATAGAAACTACAACTCAGCTCTGGCCTCTGCTGCTGCCCAGCACTGGGGTTTCTGTTTCCCCTCCAGTCTCTGTTGGGGCAGGTGCAGCTCACACTTGGCTCAGTGTTCCAGCCTTGGCCTAGCTGTCTTTGTCTCAGCTGTGATCCCTTGAGGGCTGGGTGTTTCCTAGGCCAACTAAAGCAGTCCTCTGGCTTAGCCCATCCTGGGAATTTGCCGTCTCTGTGCACACATCCTCAATTCTCTGTTCCACCACAGTCTGCTCAGGTTGGTACCACTTCAGGCATACCCTTTGCTAATCACAGATCTATGCTGCCAGTATCTGCCACCAGAGAAGCCAACTTTATCTGGTTGCCCAGAGAGATAGGAAGTTTCCTTCCAAAATATCCCCAAAGCTGTGAGCCCTACTGTTCCCACTGCTGCTGCCGCTGCTGCTCTGTGTCGGGGGGCACCACCTTTCCATTTCCCTTATGGTTCCTTCAGTCCACCATTTTCTCCTCATTCTTGTGCCACAGAATCAGCACAGACTGGCAACAGCCCATGCCCTGTCCACATCTCTCAATAAAGTGCCTAAGAATCTGGACTCCATAGGGGTCAGGCTTCCAGACCTCAGGATGAGAGTAGAGGGGAGTGCTGGGAGTTCAGATTCGCAGGTAAAGAATATACACAGTTTTATGCTTGGCAGGAGAGTGCCATGGCACCGTAGGGAAAGGAGGTCTGGTTTTTATAGGGTCTTTCCTGTGGGATAAAATAGGAGGATGTTTGAACTCTGCTTGCTTGTTTGTAGAAAGTATACTGTGAGCCGTTCTCATGAGGGGAGGGGACTCCTGTCCACTTTGTGATGGAATTTGTACCTTTTGTTTGTATTCTTGGGGTCACAGCTCACCTCAGTAGGGTTGATGTGTGTTCTTCAACCTTCTTTTTTGGCTTAGCTCCAAAACATCAGCTTTCTTGCTAAACTGTCCTTTAACTCTCTTTCTGGATGGGAGCCTCTGTGGAAAGCTGGCTCCAGTCAGCCATCTTGTCTCTGTCCCAGATTTTGGATTTTTAGATTAGAGATATTCGATTTATAGTAAAAGGCCACACTTAAAAGCTTAAGCTAAAATTTAATGTAACTCAGGACATGAATCTCACAAAGTTTTCATGAAACGAAGTTAGAAGCCACATAATAATGCTATATTGAATTTACAATTTGCTTTTAAAGCAGCTTAATTATACTGAGCCTGGGTAGCCTGATGCATCCCCTATGTTATATCTAGTAAGCATGATCTGCTAGCATGCCAGTGATCAAGCCACATACAACATCCTAGGACCACTTAATCTGACTCTGAAATTTACAATATTACTGTTAAGAGATTAGAATGTGCTGAAAGTTTGTCTGTGAGAGAGAATTCATTGTAATAAAGATGTTTATTCACAACGCACCATGAAAATTGATTCATTTATCCTTTATCAAGTGCCTCCCTGACACAATGCATCATGGCAGCTAAACTGTTCTTTAGCAGCCTACAAACCTAGGCGGCCTGGTCACAGGCAGAGAAGAGGCATGTTGCACATGGATAAGGGAGAACTTTGGGCCCAGATTTTTCCCTGTGTTTGTGCAGGTATATTTTCTATGGAGGGCTATAATAATGGATCACAGCAAATGCAGTTTGGGTCCCAGGAAGTTATGGGGGGGCTTCTTTACTTCCACTGAAGATGCACTCTCTCGTCCTCTGCACTGCACAAATTGACACAGGTCCCACAGTCTGTAAAGGGATAGTTTGGTTTGAACAAAGAGAAGCAATCATGTTACTGAATTTATTCATGTATTAAAAATATTTATTTTGTACCCACTTGTTCCAGGTACTGTTCTACATCCTAGGGATACAGGAGTGACAAAACAAGTTCCTATAGAGCTTAAATGTTAGTAGCCTTACTATAAAGCAGCCACTCTTTTAACTGTCATAAAAATCTAATTTCCATAAAAATGTATGCAAGGTGTTACAATCCCATTTTATAGGTGACAAACTATAGGTGACAAAACTGAGGCCCTGAAAATTTGCATAAGTTGTCAAAAAGCTCATGGATGCTACGGTTTCTTAACCATGTTGCTGCCCTGCCTGTGGATACTTGGAATGGAAAGGTATGTTTGGAAAAAATGGGGGCAGGGAATTGGGAAGGTGGAAAACAATTAACAATGTCTATTCACTGTACCGGGCCCTGTGCTAGGTGCCACAAGCAGATTATCTAATTTTGTCCTGTGACATTTTATTTTATTTATTTATTTACTTTTGAGACATAGTCTCACTATGTCACCGTTGGTAGAGTGCTATGGCATCACAGCTTACAGCAACCTCAAACTCTTGGGCTCAAGCAATTCTCTTGCCTCAGCTTCCCAGTAGCTGGGGCTATAGGCATCTGCCACAACTCCCGGCTTTTCTTTTTGTTGTAATTGTGATTGTTGTTTGTAGGTTCGGGTTTGAACCCACCAGCTCTGGTGCATGTGGCTGGCACCCTTAGCCCTGAGCAACAGGCGCCGAGCCAGTCCTGTAACATTTTATAGATGAGATTAAACAGTTTGCTAAGAGTTATAGCTAGTTAAGTGGAAAGATCAGGAATTCAAAAGGTTTGTGATTTTTCCTTTATGCTACACTGACTCAAAAGAGAAAAACAAAACTAGAAAAAACAAACATTTAAAAGTCTATTTTTAAAATTTGCTTCAGAAGTTCTCAGACTCTGTGTGTATGTGTGTGTGTGTGTTTGTGTGTATGTGTGTGGTGTATTCATTCAAGTGCTTTTTATTAAACCATAATTACTTAACATCTTGGACCTATGCTCAGATTTAGTGATTTAGTGAATGAAATGAATAGATATTTCTGCTCTTAAAAAGAATTCTCACAGTAAGTCCAACATGTGCTTCGGCCAGGTTTTTCACATCCTTTTTTATTTTTGAGAAAAGCAAAAAAAAAAAAAAAAAAGCTATGTGGCAATCTTGTTTGAGAATTTTCACATCCTATTTCACAGAAATTTTTAGTCTTGGAGAATACAAGACATTAGTTTCTTAAAAACAAAATTTGGCTAATTGTATGACATAAAAGCATGTTTTTTTGTTTTGAGGTTTTCTCCAGGCATCCTGAGCTCATGGTGACAGGTGTGATCGGAGAGATGGGAACAATCCACTAGGCCCGGTCCTGACTTGTTATGGACCTCGGCCCTTGAGAAAGAGTCCCTCTGGTTTCCCTGGGAACTCTCCTCTTCCTAGATTGCTGGACACATCCCGGATGTGCTTTCCAGCCCTGCCTGGCATTTTCAGGGTGCCTTGATGTTCACCAGTTACCTCCATCTTTCATGGAAACTAGGGTCCTGGAGGCTTTGGTATGTTAAGCACCTTAGGTTTCTGCTACAAATGGGGAAGACTTCTTTCAGGAAAATCAAAGAAATGCTGCTCTTGTTCCCTAGTCTTGTCTAAGATATTAGTAAAGGTTCTTTTGACTTTTTCTTTGCTTTTCACATATCCTGGATGACAGTTCAGAAGTAAATCCAAGAAAGAAATGTCCCATTTATTTGGATCTCCCCATATCTCTAGTAACCCACACTCTCTGTTAAGTTCATCTTTCCTGGGTGTCTTTTCCATTGAAAAGCATATTCTTCTGTAGGAGCTCAGTCAGTTGCAGATAGGACAGACCACCTCCTAATTTCCTACACATGCTCAAACCAGTCTAACGTACTCTTAGCCTCAAGTTGGGACATCCCATGCCACTAATAATACCTACTAGAAACTAATCACCACAAACATTATTATATTTTATCTTTACAATGGCTCCATGAAGAAAACATTATTTCCACAAACCAGTCAGGACTAAGAGAAGCTAAGTAATTTGTCTGAGGATATAGATAGAGAGTAAATGACAGAGATGGAGCATTCATGACTTCTGAATCAAGTTCAAGACTTTTCCCACTGTATCACAGTGTCTTCTGGTTAAGGAAAAGAAAATCCAACAAACAAATTTTATTTTTTTCAAAAACGCTGTCCAGAAATTTTCACCCTTATATGCCATAAAGTAATATTATGGCAAACTACATATTCAAGCAACCGAGAAACCCCAAATTCAGACTTAGCAGTATTCAATTATGTTATTAAGTTCAATTGTTTTAATTTTCACTTTTGGATTGTCAGTAGTCACATGTGGTAGAGAAGACCTTAGATTTGAAATCCAGCATTAATTTAATTAATTCCACCTGTAAATCTTGAAAGCATCTTTCATACCTGTTGTTCATGTTGTAGGTCTCTGGGTTATAGTGAAATTTCCTACATATTAAAAGGCAAATTTTATTTATTTACTGGCAAATTTTAAGACTTAAGTTCATCAAAAATAGAAAAAGTATTGAAAATATTTTACTTTTTTTTTCAGTGATCAAATAAAAATAAATTTGGACAGTAGGGCTATTGAATTACATGAGCATTTATTTCTTAATAAAATAATAATTCATAGCACATTACCATCAAAAGAAAACAAAGCCAAGAAAAGACTACCTGTCTCCAATCCCACATTGTATATGGTAAGTAGGTTTCTGGGAGTGCTCCTATACATCAGCACACTGTGCGGTCAGACAAATGTTTGTGTGAGTGTCTGAGACTCCACAGCATAAACCATTTATTTAAATCAACCTGATGGTCTCTCTCTGAATCTGTGCCAAGTGGACAAGCTAATAGCTACACTGAGAGTTTTTCTTCTTCTGGGGCTTCTTGCTACAATAAGCTATTTGAGTATCAGAGACTATCTGAGTCTGAGACAGAGCGCAGAAACAATGTAAACGCATTTGCTAAAAAGCTAACAGTCAAAATCATAAACTTAATTTTAAAATGACAAATAGCATGTTATAGATTAAGTCTAAAATATACATATATATTTTTATGTAGTGTTTTTTCTCTCTCTCTTTAAATGTATGTTCTAGATTTGACAGTGAAACTGCAAACCTACCTCCTCTTGTTCTTTGCTTTTCCTACCGTATGTGCTACTCAGTCTCGTGTGCACAGGATTGCTGGAGATGCGGCCTCACATTTCCTTTCTTTCCTGCTCTCCCCCGTTTATAGAAATTCTACACTTGACTCATACTTCTCCTCTGTACAGGATGTCTGCAGCAAACTCATCCTAAGAGAGATCTCTCAGAAGGCTGTTAAAGCTGGCATATTTTCATATAAAGTTCATCAAAATATATTCCATTCAAGTTACTAGTATTATATTCACGTAAATCACTTGAAGATTGGGGTTCTAATTTTTGTTATAAGACATGTTTTGAATTCTAGGATCCTCTGTAATAAGTTCTAATGAGGGAAGTAATACCTTTGAATTTGTAATGATCTTTACGTTGGAAAAACAATTCACATGCTTTTTATTTTGTTTTGTGTCAGTGTCTTCCTCTGTTGCCTAAGCTAGGATGCAGTGGTGCAATCATATCACATACATTTTTATATTAATGAATATAATACATACTAATATGTGGCATTTACTGTGTCACATTAGTTGTTGCAAACTCCTTGTTATAGGTTTTATTATCCCTATTTAAAGAAAGAACACTATTTTATTATTGTTTAAAGTTCATAGAAGGAAAAAGTGATTCTAGGTCTAGCCTTCCTCTCCACTAGATAGTTACACAGAAAGTAAAAAGAATATACTATGTATAAAATACTGTGAAATAAACAGATATAAAGAATTAAATTATTATATAGTGTTTATTTGCTTTATAGAAAGAAAAAACTTCGTAGGTGGTTTGATAAATGTTCAACTCTAAACTCTCACTAATAGAAATGATACATTTCTCAGGGAGAAGTGGTTTTATTTTTCATTTTTCACACAAAGAATAATCCATGAACTCCAAATTGCATTCACATACCAAGTGAAATGTATTCACCTAGCCTCTGTCACATTATATGACATGAAATGAGAAAAAATGATTAACTATGTGTGATAGAACAAAGGCAAATTTATTTCTTTTCATAGCTGCATAGAAATGCTAGCTGGCTACCAAAATTTAGGACTGTGTGTCATAATACAGAGGTGTTCTTAGGGAGCAGCTTCTGGGTCAGGAATTGTAGGTCCCTTTCTATTTACATGAGGTGTGAGAGCTGGTTTTGCCCATAGAACCATGAACAGAAATTTGGTGCTTCCTTTAAGTTTTCTACACTTTCTGTCAACTCAGGTGATAAAGACCACCTGTGAAGGAATAGCCATTAGATGGAAGTCTACTGTGTCTTCGAATCACCTTGTAGGGAAAAGCAGCCTACCAGGAATGCTCAAGTCAGACTACTGTGTAACTGGGAAGTAAAGTTCTGCAGTAGCCTTTGAAATTGTGGAGATTATTATAGTAATTAATGTTACATAACCAATACAAAATTGAATATGTATTTCAGTAAAGAATTAATGCCGTTATATGCCAGATAAAACTCTACTCTAAATATATTTTAAATTATGAAAGAACTTAAAAGAGTAAATTGTTTTAAAAAATTTTAATACTGCATAAACTACATGTGCATTTCCTTTGTTTCAGCCTTTTCTCTGGCTGATATAATCTATAGATGGAACTCTATTGATTAATCTATAGAGCTGGAATTAATTAGAGTTCTATCTCTACTCTATTATCTCACTTTCTGAAGAAATGTACAGTTAAGATACTTTTCTGGAACTGATATTGTTTGTAGAGAAAACTCTCTAATTAATCTTATAGGTACTATTTTATTTTGCTCTGAAATGCACATGTACAGTCTTTGACCAGAGCAATATTACTAACCAGAGAAGAGATCTTTAAGCAAATTAGAATTTGGGGAAATCCCCTTGTTACATTTTAATTAATTGATTGACAAATGATAAAATGTATGTAACAATGGGGTACAATGTGATGTTTTGGTATATATATATGTAGTGAAATTATCAAATAAAGCTAATTAGTATCTTTGTCATCTCACATACTTATTTTTTGTCATAAGAACATTTCAAATCTACCCTCTTAGTAATTAAATGCATTGTATATTATATTAATTATAGTTACTGTGCTGTATAATATCTCTCCAGAACCTATTCCTCCTTCTAATTGAATGAAATACATAAGCAAGATCATGTTGTATTTGTCTGTCTGTGCCCATGTTATTTCACTGTGCATGAACTCTGCAGGGTCATCCATGTCATCATGAATAACAGAATTTCCTTCTTTTTAAAGGCTGAGTAGTATTCCATTTGTGTATGTATGCCAGTTTCTTTATCCATTCATCCATTGACAGACACTAAGGTTGTTTCCCTGTCTTGGATTGTGTAAATAATGCTTTAAGCAATATGGAAATGTAGATATCTCATTGGCATACTGGTTTTATTTTCTTTGGATATGTATGTAGATGTGGAATTGCTGGGGCATATGGTAATTTTATTTTTAATTTTCATACTGTTTTTATAACAGCAATAATAATTTATATTCCCACCAATAATGTACCAGTATTTCCATTTCTTCATGTATTTGCCAACATTTATTTTTATTTTTTTTATATAAAACCATCCTTACACGGGTAAGGTATATTTCAGTGTGGTTTTATTTGCATTTCCCTGAAGATTAGTAATGTTGAGGTCCTTTTCTTTAACCTGTTGTCTTTATATGTCTTCTTTTGAAATAATGTCTGTTCAGGTCTTTTGCCCATTTTTACATTAGGCTCTTTCATTTCTTGCTATCGGCTTGGATTCCTTATATATTTTAAATATTAACCCCTGATCACATGGGCGTTTTGCAAATATTTTTTTCCATAATGTGGGTTTTATTTTCACTCTGTTGATTATGACCTTGGCTGTGCAGAAGCTTTTTTAGTTTGATACAATCCTACTTGCTTATTTTTTTTGTTGTTGTTTATGCTTTTAGGATTCCTTGCACGTTTAAGAAGCGATTTTAGCATCTCTGTGTGTGGATTCCTGACACTTGAATTTATGTGCACATTATTAGTGGTGGTGGCCAAGGGTTCAGAGATGGAGATCTGGTTAAGCATTTTCTGGCTGTGAGATGTGGATAATTTACTTTATCTCCCTAAGTCTCACTCCCTAAGTCTCAGTTTTCCCATTTGTAGAATGAGAATAATAATACCTAGGTTATAAGATTTGGGGGATAGTAAAATGAAATAATACAAATGAAACTAGCCTGTAATCTATAAGTCAAAATTCAATCTTATTTGTTGTCATTATTTATTGGGCTTTTAGATTCATGACAAAAAATAGAAACTCTTAGAAAAGCTAAGCTTACATTCAGCAGAAATTCACTTTCTGCAATAATGCCTGAATATGTATATCTTTTTAAAATATTTATAAAAAATACTTCTATGTTTCTCTGAACTTTTTGCTCTCTTATAATAAGTTAAAGAAACAGACAAATTAGTCATCTGAGGTTAACCATACAATCGACTCTTGTAGGTCAAGATAGAGACATGTTAATGGAGAAAAGATATCTTTTGTTTACAAACACTTCAGTTAACTGAAGTGACTCTACACATAGTCAACTGAACTCAGAGGTTCCAGAGGTCATTGTGCATAGAAAAAAAATTAAGTAATCGTCAGAATTAATTATACTGACGCCTGCTTGTCTGATAGTTTTTAGAATATTATGGGAAGCTAATAGCAGTAAGTTTGGTAAGCGATTTGGAATTTCTGTGTGTGTGTATGTGTGTGTGTGTGTGTGTGTGTTTCATAAAATGTGGCCTTTAGACCACATTAAGCTTTGACCAGTCTCCAGATTTTTGGGCAAACCAAGTTTTCAAATACAAGAGATGCCTATCACTAATTTGTGAAAGAAAAGAGGCTGTTGATATTCATGCATGCTATGAAATTTCAGAGACTTGTTAAAAAATAACCATACTAGATATTGCATAAAAGGTAATATTTGATACCAGAATTTAAATAGTAGAGACATATTTTTATATTCTCTAAGTGAATATGTAATGTGATTTAATAATTGAACACTTAAGCATTACTCCATATGAGCACTTCAAGCAAGACAGTATTGGGTATCTGTAAAAACCAGAAAAAAAGAGTTTAAGACCATATGCAAGACAGAATTTCTATTTAAAAAATAAAAATATAGCCAATTGAGAATAGGTGCAAATGTTAGAGCTGTGGTCAGCAATAGAAATCACAAATGTTGATGTGATACAATTTTTCATTTGAATAAATATTCAAGATACAGTAATGATCTAAGTCTGTTTTATGTTAATTAAGAAAACAGCAAAGTCTCAAACATTCTCCAAATTATGACAATTACTTGGCATCTGTCTCTATAGGAGATTTAGAGTAAAGGATTAAAAGATTATCCATGGAGGCAATCTTTTAGAAGAAAAATTTAGGATAACAAATATCAAGAATCTCACAAGGACATTTACAGACTATATTCCATAACACTTGGATGATTCTTTGCATTTAGAAGGTCCTGTCACTTTTAAATGAACTTATTGCCCTCCTTTATAAAAACGGAGAGAACAAAAAGGTTTTATTTGGACAGAAAGCAACAGTAAACAATTTCTCAACTACAGTAGGTAATTTAAAGTTCATGAAGTCCTTATTTGTCTCCCTTTGTCTAAATGTTTCTCTTATTCTTATTATTAGATACCATTTTTCAATCTTTTAGTCATCGTATGGTTCTTTTCTAAACTTGTTTCAAATTCGCACACTTTCTGGTAAACTGTACAGCCCAGAACTGACTAGAAATTTGTATTAGTCTTCTGTGACTAAAAGGTTTTTGTTTTTTGTTTTGTTTTATTTTCTTAAGAGTCGTGTGGGTGTCCAAGTAATTTGAGTATAATGCTTTAAAGTTTCTGTTAAAATCAGGAAGTTATGGCATTTTAATAGTAATCTAATGCAAATATATGGAATTTGAGTATCATTTACCCTTCTGGACACAAAAATGAAGTATTATTACTTCTCCAATTATATTAAGCAAGAAGTAGCTTGATCTGGTTAGTGACACTCAGACACGATGAAAGACTATTTACTAGCCTTTTGTATAATAACAAAGTGACCTTTTCTAAAAGGGTTTTTATAAAGTTAGGTTGATTGAACAATTTCTTTAGAAGTAAAAACAGACTTCAGAATTTATGAGTGGAAACAAATAGCGTAGTTGTCATCTCTAATTCAGTTTGAATGACTGACTTCTATTGAAGGTGTTCTTGTGAGCAGTGATGCATTCTGCTCGTATATAAAAATAGGCTCTTCAGTTCTTTGGGGCATATTTTTTCAGAATTCAAAAGTATTCAATTTCTAAATTACACTCTATGTTCACCGCATATACACAAATGTATTTACAGCCTGACATTTTAAGATTTGTATGAAATGCTGTTGCCTAGAGGGAAAGGAAGAACAGAAATGAGTAAAGGTCAGAGATGAAGTTTTATATGCATTTTTAGAATTATTTGCCAATATGACCCTCCACACCTTCTTGCTGTAAAAGATTATTTCCAAGAATAAAAGGTATTTCTAAAAGAACATCCCTCTACATCTTGCAATGATAAATACTTCAAATGTACGGTTTTTTATTTTTTAAAAGGCCAGAACAATTGTATATTCTAATTAAAGATTTCTGGTTCAAAATACCTACCCACGTTTACTACACATGAACACAGCAAATGCATCTTTAAAACAATTAGGCAGTAATTATAAGCACTAGATTAAAAGCTTGAAGTGTTGTTCAAACAACTTCAGATAGCTATTTATATGGGATTATCTGGGTCAAAGGAAAGATCTGAATGTTGTGAATTATATTTTACATTTTAAAGATTTTTAAGATATGATTTAAAGAAGAAATCCTGTGTTTGACAGGTACTAATGATTGTTTGGTGAGATCTGTCAAGGCTATTGGAGCTTCTGATGACTAAATTACAGAATAAATTTTCACTGCTGCTCATCTATAATAAATAGTTTGGGCTTTTCCAAATTTATATTTCACATCATATTTGTATAACGGCTCTTCAAGTGAATCTATTCCAAGCATGTCTGTTAGATCTAGTTCTTATTAGAACAATGGCTGACAATTCCTCAAAAATTACATGGAAAATATTTTTAGAAATTGTTCATAAAATCATTCATCAACCAAGGATATTGTTTATTGATAAAGCAGTAGAATACTTTATATATTTTTATGATCAAGCATAAATCAAGCATAATTTCTATTAATGCCAAGAGAAGAAAAATGACTTTAATATCTTTTCAGACTTATAAAAAACTGAAGTTGATGTCACTGATTCAATGTAGTTTTATTGATTTGTCGTATGGGAAAAATCAGTATTCAAAATTCAGTGCTTTACAATGAGGTCATATTGAATACTTTCATAAGAATTTTAGATAAAAATAATACTTTAAAAACATAGTGACAGTTATTATTCAATTTTGTTGTTTTAGGAGCAAATAATTTGTTAATGTGGATTTGGATAAGGTTTGTTGATGTTCATTTGGATAAGGTTTATAGCTAATAGAAAAAAAGGCAAAAAATGTTAACCATAACTTTTGATATTGAAAAAGAAAAGCAAATTTTTATGTCCTTTGTCTTCAAATGCTTTTATTTCTTCTTTTGATATATTCTTTGAATGGATATAGAATGTTCTCCCATTTCTTCTTCCATATTCAGACTTTCAAAATTTGTTACACATTATGTTATGGTGACTTTTTTTGATGGTCATTCTTTCTCCAGTGTCTGGCCAATAATCTTGTAAGCCACTTATGCAAGTTTCAGGTTTCTTTGGTTTTTTTTTTTAAGAAAGTATTCAGAATAACTCTTTTTCATTTACTAATCTATATTGCATTTCTAAAATTTTGTCATTTCAATAACATATAAATAAAGTCATATGTTATGTAACTTTTAAAGATTTTTTTCACAAAGTATAATTCTCTGAAGTTTGTTCAATCATTTACCAGTTTTAGGAAGTTTCTGTATGAACATGATCTTCATTTCTCTAGGATAAGTGCCCCGAAGTGCAATTGCCATATCTTAGAATAGATGCATGTTTATTTTTTTAAGAAACTGTGAAAGTATTTTCCAGAATGGCTGTGCATTTTACATTACCATTAGAAATGCGTAAGTGATTCAGTTTCTCCACATCTTAACCAGCATTCAGTATTGTCATGATTTTAAAAAATGTTTATTCATTTTGGTAAGTAATAACTCATTGTGGTTTTATTTTGCACTTCCACAATGGGTAATAATATTTACCATTGTTATGTACTTATTGATCATCTCTATATCCATTTTGATGAAATATTTACTCATGTGTTGTGTCAATTTTATATTTAAATTCTTTAGGGATTTTTGCTGTTGAGTTTTGATAGTTGTTTAATTATTCACAGTATTAGTCCTCTTGTCTAATAGGTGGTTTGTAAATATTTTATCACAGTTTGCAATTTGTTTTTTCATTCTTTTAGTAGAGTCTGATGCAAAACTAAAGTTTTTGATATTGACAAAATCCAATTTATTATTTTTTCTTTTATACATAATGCTTTTGATTTTAAGTCCTTTCTTCCTTCCTTCCTTCCTTTTGTTCATTCATTCATCCTTTCTTTCTTTGTTTATTTTTGAGACAGATTCTCACTTTGTCCTCATTTACAGAGTGCTGAGGCATCATATTTCACAGCAACCTCAAACTCTTGGGCTTGAGAAATCCTTTTTACATTTTTAGCACAAACAGAATCTCACTATTGATCAGTCTGGTCTCGAACTCCCTGCATTTAAGCAATCCACTTGCCTCAACCTCCCAGAAAGCTGGGATTACAGGCATGAGCCACACTGCCTGGCCTTGGTTTCAAGTTTAAAAACTCTAGCCTTGATAACCCAAAGGTCTTATCTGTTTTTTTCCTAAGAGCTTTATCCTTTTGTGATTTAAGTATGTTATCTCCTTTAACTTCTACATAAGGTGTAAGATTTAGGTCAAAGTTAATTTATTATCTGTACAATTGCTTATCCAATAAATGTGCAGTTGCTCCGGGACCATCTTTTGGAAAAGTTATCCTTCCTCAAAAACTTCCTTTAAAAGCTGAATTACTTTTATATCTTTGTCATAAGAAAATTGGATATATTTATTAACATTGTTTTTAGTTTCAGCGTGGAAGTTCTATATGTGTTTTGATACAATTAAACTGAAATATTTAATCTTATTAAGTAATTGTAAATAAAATTATATTTTAAATGTCTATTTCCATTGTTTATTGTTGTTACATGGAAAATAAATTTTTTTAATGTTTACCTTATTTTATGTGAACTTGTTGAACTCACTTCTTATTTCTAGATTTATTTTTTTGAATATTCCCTGGGATTTCTATTTAAATAATCATGTTATTTGCACATAGCATAGTTTTATTCCTTTTCTCCAATATGTAATGAGTATGCTATTATATCTTTTTCTTGCTTTATTTTACTGACTAGAACTTTTAACACTGTATTGAATAAGAGTAGTGAGAATGAGAAGAGATATGCCTTGCTTTGTTCCTGACTTTACAGAGCAAGCATTTAGTTTTTCATTGTCGTATAATTTTGGCTGTGTATTTTTTATAGGTCTTGTTCATCAAGGTGAGGAAGGTCTTTTCAATTTTTATTTTCTGAGAGTTTTAAAAAAATCATAAATGATAAATTTCTCTAATTGTTTATTTTCATAAATTTTTCATCATATGATCTTTCTTCTTTATTTTGTTAGGATGAATTATATTAATTGATTTTCAAATTTTAAATTACCCTTGAACCCATTTGATCACAGTATACAATTTGTTTTGTGTATTACTGAATTCTATTTGTCAATCTTTTGTTAAATATCTTTGCATCTATATTCAGAAGAGATAATGGTCTGAAGTTTGGTTTGGTTTGGTATTATCTTTATATTGTTTTGATATTAGGATAATACTAGCTTCATAAAATTAATTATTATTAATTATTTTCTCCTAATCTGTTTCCTACAAGTGCTTGTTTACAATTGGTGTTAAATTTTCTTTTAAAGTTTCATAGAATTTTCTAGAGAAACTGTTTAGCTTGGAGAATAATTTAGGGAAGGGAAGTTTTTAAATTTTTAAGTGATGAATTAATTTACTTAATGGTTATAAGTCTATTTCATATTGGTAGTTTTGTAGTACTACCACAATTAGTAACTGTAGTAGTTTTGTGTTTTTTGAGGGATTGGTAAATTTTTTCTATGTTATCAGGTTTAGATATGCAGAGATATTTGTAGTATTCATTTACTATCTCTTGATATCTTCAGGTTATGTTTTATTCCTGATATTGTTTATTTGTATCATCTCTGTCTTCCTTTTTGTCAGTCTTGCTAGAAGTTAAAGATCTCTTTTTGTTTGATTGATTTTGCTCTATTATTTTTCTGTCTTAAATTTTGTTGGTTTTTGCTCTTTATTATTTCTTTCTATATTCTTCTTTTGTTTTGTATTCTATAAATATCTCTTAGACTATTTCTGTTGACAATGTTGTATTCTTCCATACTCTTGCTGACTTTTGCTCTAGTTGTTCTATCAGTTGTTAAAACTAGAATGTTGAAGTTTTCCACTACAGTGGTAGATTGGATATTTTTCTTTTAGTTATATTGGTTTTCATTTCACATATTTTGCATCTTGGTTGTTTGGGATATATACATTAATAATTGCTATGTTTTCTTGGTAGATTAACCATTTAGTCATTATGCAATATCTTTCTCTGATGCTGGTACTTTTATTTTCTCTGACGTCTACCTTCTCTGACACTAATACAATGACTGCTGCTTTCTTTTGATTAATGTTGGTGATCATATGTCTTTTTCTTTTATTATGCTTATATTGTTCTATTTAAAGTAAGTTTCTTCACAAATATTTGAGGGGTGTTTTTAAAACTACTTTGTCAAACTTCTCTTCTAATTAGTATATTTAGACCATTTAGGTATAATAATATATTAGTATGTTAAGGCATAAGTCAGCCATATTATATTTTGCTTCTTCTTTGTTCAATTTTATTTCTTGTTATTCTTTTCTGTTTTCTCTTTTTTGTCCTTTTGTGGGTTACTTGAATTTTTTAATAATTACATTCTGACATCCATTTTTTTTTGTTTACCTCATTATATAGTTTTTATGTCAGTTGTTGAGATAGTGGTTGCTTTAGGTATTACATTGTATGTGTAAATCTTATCATAATCTAATAGTTGCATCATTTTACCAGTTTGAATGAAGTTTAGAAACATTATTTCTCTTCATATCCCTTGATTTATAATATCATTGTCTTAAATATTTTTCCTACAGACATAAGGAAGAAAATCAAACAGTACTATAATTTTTTTACTTCAATCACCAAATGTACACTGTTTTTTTGCTTATATTTTATGTATATTTCTCCCACTGTGTTCAATCTTTCTTTCTCATGTTCCAAGATTCTATTTTAATTCTTACTTTATTTCTATGTAGAGGGCTTTCTTTAGCTATTCTTGTAAGGTAGGATTTTCAGCAATAAATTGTCTTCATTTCAGAATATCTTCATTTTCCTTTCATTCCTGATGTATATCTTTACTGAATATGGAGTTCCAGTTTGATAATTTTTTCTTTCAGCACTTGAAAAAAACTATAGTGTTACTTTCTTCTGGACTCCACAGTTTCTGATGAGAAATTTTGCTGACATTCAAATATTTTCCCATGTAGAGAATTAATTAATTCTCTCTTGCTTCCATAAAAGTTTTTCTTTCTCTTTAATTTTCCAAAATTTGATTACGCTGTGTATTGGTGTAACTTTCTCTGGATTTATCGTGCTTTTTATTCACTGAGCTTCAATCTGTATGTATATGCCTTTTCCAAATTCAGAACTTTTCAGAATTGATTATTTGGCTGTATATTAATTACTTTGATTACTTTTCAGTTCCCTTTTCTTCCCCATTTATTTTAAGGACTCCAGTCACATGAATGTTAGAGCTTTTGTTGGTGTACAAGGTCCCTATCGTGCTCTATGGATAGGTTCCTGGGGCTCTATCCATTTTTTTCTTCAGACTATTTTAAATAGTTTATTTCAGACTATTTTTTCTAAAAACTGGGTAGTTTTCATTGTTACAACTTCCAATTAACTTATTCTTTCTTCTGTCCTCTTCATTTTGCTTTTGAATACTTTCTTTAATGTTTCAAAATGATAATAACTTTAGTTACTGTATTTTCTTGAATGCTAAAATTTCCATTTGGTTCTTCTTTACATCTTCTATTTCTTTCTTTCTTTTTTTTTTTAAATTAAATCATAGCTGTATACATTAGTGCAATCATGGGGTAAGATGTGCTGGCTTCATATATAATCTGAAATATTTTCTTTTTTTTTTTTTGACTTTTTATTTATTTTATTTTATTATTATTATTATTATTTTTTATAATTTTATTGAATCATAATTCTGTACATTGGTGCAATCATAGGGCACGATTCATATACATTCAGAAATGTTTTGATCGTACTATTACAGTTAGCCTTCATGGCATTTTCTTGATCACTATATAAAGACATTGA
>CAUYON010181544.1:0-26385 GCA_963573935.1 Arctocebus calabarensis
CTGACCATGTTCTAGGTATTGGCTGCTGCAATATTCTGGGTCCTGGAACATGGAGTCCTGATGAGCAGAGTTCCTGGCCAACCTGGGACAGGTGTCCAGGATGAGGGAGAAAGAAGCCTTGGTTTAAGCACTAAGGATATAAGATTGTTTACTCTCACGGTGTAGCTGGCTCGTCCAGACAAATGCAGGGTTCTAATGATGACATCCTTCACCCGCCAGCGTCCTGAGCCCAGGCCTCGGGTGAGTAATTAAGGGCTGGAAGACACCACACACAGGCTAAATTGTCCACATTACCTCCCGAGGGTGTTAACGTGAAAGGAAAGCATAGAGCCTGCGGTCCTTAGAAGCTGACTCTCACTAATGATGGCGTAGAGACAGGCAGAGGAGATCCCTTTTAGGTCCTAGTTTTGCTCTTCAGGAAACCTGCTTTCTCAGGTTTACTTTTTTGGAGAGTTTACCCCCAATATCTTCTCTATAAATCCCTACACTGTTAAATTATCCAAAGCAGTTTCTGCTCCTTGCAATGAATGCTTTGTCCTGTACCCATGTGAAACTTAGCCAGGCCAAGAGCAGCCAAGGCGACCTGTGGGAGAAAGGATAACAGAACTGGACTAAAGATTTTGTATCAGATGCATTTTTGCACCTTTCAGATCCTCTCAGACCTGCCTCGTTCCAGGTCCCATAGACAATTTTTTATAGTCTCCAAGACAGCTGAAGCAACAAATGCTCAGTGGACCTCCAGGGACCCCGGGGCCTCCCATGGGGCTGTCCTGCCTTCGGATTTCCCTGTTGGCTCTGAAACAGAAAATTCTTTCTGGACAAGCACATATAAGCTAACCAGGGGCCAGCAGGAACTAGCACCCTGCAGGGGAAAACTTTCACCACCAGCAACAAAAAATTTAAAACCAGGAGATTAATTCCTCCCCAAATGGACTGTTGTGAGAAGCATTCCTTTGCACCATCACCTGGAGAGGCTGGTAAGACTGAGCAGTCTCTGATGCTCAGCAATTCCTGGCTGTCACACTCATCTCATCCCCCGCCTCGTTCCCCTTTTCCTCCTGCCCAGGGGGTTTGGTGTCCATGCACATTAAGAGCATGTGGCCTTCACTCCATGGGGAATGCAGGCAGGGCTTCTCTCTACCATCTAGTCAGAAGCAGCTGCACTTTTTCTCTCCCAGATGCCTCAATGTACCTCAAATCACGGTGGGGAGGATGTAGGAAACTTTAGTAAAACAGAATTGCAGGTTTTTTCCAGATTGATCTGCCACTCGGGAATACAAGTGAGAATGGTTCAGAAGCTCTTGACATTTGTCTGCTGATTGTAAAAAGCATAAGGCAAAGTCCCTAACACAGAGTGTTCTTTTATTCGGCCCAAAGAACATCTTGTTGCTTCTGGAATGAAAGGTAAAGGTGACTTAGAAGTGATGAGGGAGGCTGCTCCATGATAGCAGACAGGACAGTGTGCTTGGATTAAAATATCTGTTCTTCCATGTCCCCTTTTACAAACCATTCACCCTCCCCAAGCATTCCTTTACGATGCCATTGAGGGGGTGTAAAATGAGATGATGCATCCAAAATCACCTGGCACAGAAAAAGCAACCAAAAGAACATGGTTGATGTTGAATCTAGACTTCCAATTAAGCCTGGGAGATTGTTTACGTATGGTGACAGTGGTAGTCAGAGTTCTCCAGAGACACAGAACCAATGGGACGTATGCTGATACGTTAGGGTTAGCGTTACGGACCAACAGTTGGCCCACAATGCAGGTTCCACATCTGTAGATTCACCCAACTGTGTATTGAAAATGTTAGGGGGAAAAGGATAAAAAACAACAAAGCAATAATTATAAAATACAAATTAAAAATGTAGTGTAAGGACAACTTACATGAAATTTGCTTTGCATTAGGTATAGGTAATTTACAGATGTTATAAAGGGCAGAGGAGGATGTGCGTAAGTTACACCCCGTTATGTAAGGGACTTGGGCATCCTTGGGTTTTGCTATCCATGAGGGTCCTAGAATCCATCCCTGTGGATATTGAGGGTTGACTGTTAATAGGAGTGTGTGTGTGTGCATGTGTGTGTGTGTAAAGAGATTTATTATTGATCATGAAGAATTGGCACACATGATTATGGAGCCTGGCAATCCAAAACGTACAGGACCAGGCTGGCCAGCTGGGGCCTCAGGGAGGCCAATGTCCCAGAGCCTAAAGGTCGTCTTCTGTAGAACCACAAAGAGCCAGTGTTGCAGATCAAGTTTGAAAATCACCAGCTGGACGATCCTCTCTTGCCTGGGGGAGCCAGTCTTTTTGTTTAATAGCCCTTCATGTGATTGAACAAGGCCCACCCACGTTATGGAGGGCAACCTGCTTTACTCAAAGGGTACCAATTCAAATGTTCATCTCATCAAAAACACCCTGACAGAAACACCCAGAATAATGTTGGATCATATACAAGAGCGCCCTGTGTGGCCCAGGAAAGTCAACACATGAACTGGACTATCACAGTGGGAAAGGCTTTTTTTTTTTCAAAAGCCCACCAAACTAAACTGAAAATGACAACAGGCTAAGCAGGCAACTGATGATGTCATTACAACCTCATCATATTGTTACGCTTTATAAAATATTTTTACCTGATGACCTTATTGTACAGACTAGGAAATAGACACAAAGACCTGCCAACCATTGATTAACAATACCTATAATTTGTTCTCAAGACACTGGACATATTGAAGGATATTCAGAATCACAGTAGAAATACTAACCTCTGTCGACACACCGCACTGTTCTTGCTATATAAACACTGGTGGTCCATATACAGGAATAGGGCCCCAAGCCATATATATAAAAGTGCAAGATGTATATTTTTATTACTTTTCAATAGCTGAACTCAATTTCTTTTTCGTGAGTTTCCAAAAACTACCTCTCAGTCACTCCCCTTTTCCTTTTGGGGTGTGTTATGTTCTGGGAGGCCCTGACAAGGGCCCTCAAACTATGGCCCGTGGGCCACATGCAGTGGTGTGAATTGTATTTGTTCCTGTTTTGTTTTTTAATTCAAAATAAGATATGTGCAGTGTGCATAGGAATTTGTTCATAGGTTTCTTTTTAAACTATACTCCGGCCCTCCAACGGTCTGAGGGACAGTGAATTGGCCCCCTGTTTAAAAAGTTTGAGGACACCTGGAACCTGCTTCCGAAGCATGCGGAGATGAGGACGTCTGGATGCACGTAACTAGTCAGTGCAGGCATCATCTGGGCCTGCAGCTTTCCACCCAGCATTCACACATCGGCTCATAGAAGCCACTGCTCACACATCACAGCAATGACCTCTTTTGCCCCCATCTTCATAGTGAAGTGTCTTTTCAGGTCCAGACCTCTCTTGACTATTTCCAAGACATTCTGGGCATAAGGGAACCATCCTAGCTCACCTGTCACACCCGGGCATGGTAAATCTCCCCAATGCTATGCAAAGCCCCAACAGGCTAGTCGAGTCTCCCTCAGTTCCTCTCTCTGGGGACCCTTCACATCCCTGGAAATTCTCCCTGAGAAGCAAATCACAGGTTTCCGCTCTCTCAGACCGTGTCTCCAGCTGGCTCGTTCTGGAAAACCCAGCATGCTCACTGCGCCACACCCCTGCTTTCAGTTTGAGAACCAAGATGTAGAAGTTGAGCAACTCTTGCTGTTACTCCCTGAGTCTTCCTTCCAACCTCAACACTTCCTCTATTGCTTTTTTCTTTTCTATTATGATTCAAATTTTGAAAATCGAAAGCCAGGAAAAGCTTTTTATGTACTTCTTTTTGCTCTCTTCTACTTTCCGCTCTTATATCTCATCCCATGCGATGGCATAACTGTGTACCTGTCTGTATTAATGGTAATTATATTGTAATTAATACAAGTTATTTTTATAATCTCACTATATCTAGTAATAGCATTTGTACTTCCTAGGTGGTTTATACCTGCATTATTCATACGTGTCTGCACCAGTTATAATTAAAGGAAGAATGTGAGGAACCAGAGGTCAGGTTTATAAATCTGAAAGTGAAACTCAGATGCTCGTGAATGGGGTTGAAGTGGGCTAGTCTGTTTTCCTTTGGTCATTAACCCTGGCCCTCCTCTAATTAAAGGATCCTCCGTAAAGGATGGCTCAATCTCATCTGCCCTCGTGGCTGTGATCTGATTAGCAATGAAGGGCTTGCATAGCTCCCTCTTCTCCTCTGGATCTTTGGTTAGTCGGGTGGTTACTGCGTTCAATACTAATGGGCAGTAAGATGATGGGCTTCTTCCATTGTTTCTCTAATAGGAAATAGAAGAGAAAGTAGCATTAGGAAGACCAAGCTTCTTATCTATCAGTGAAACAAAGAGGAAGACTTTGGAGTCTTCTTATTGGTGAGAATTAATTTATTTTGCTAAATTGTTGGGAGAATGTGAAAAGGGTCAAATAGGGGTGAATGTCGCCCCTCATCAACGTCCTTCCAGCTCATTCTGACGACTTTCATCCTGGTATGACAGCTATGCTCTAATCACATCAACCTGTGACACTTTCCCCCAGCCCTGAACCTCGCAGTGTTCCCACATTGAACAGCATCCTCCTCCATCCCCATGAGGTAGGCAGGGCCCCCTGCAGAGGCTGGTAAGAAACCTCTGGACCAGCAGATATCTGGATAACCAAGACAAAATTACTCTGAGGAGAGCTCGGATTCCAACTCCACAGCCTGTGCGCCAAGGTTTGCAGGCATCTTCTTCCATACCCCTGTCCTGTTCCAAAGTAATTAAGTTTCCTGACAGTTGGTCCATCCAAGTGGAGAAGGAAGAGAGGAGGGATTTAATCTCCCTTTAGGAGCTCAAATTGAGGCGAAAGGCATCTAAGGCAAAAATAAGACAATGGAATTATAATTACTTGAGATCACTGTAAGGAAGAGCCGGGAGGAAATTAGATAGAGACGGGATGTACTTTCCTTTAAGAAAGCTTAGTAAAGTGAAGTTGCACCATAATTACTTGTAACTTTCAAGCTGCCTTTAGAAATGAACCCCACAAAGATAAAACTTCATCATTTAACTTAATTCTCCAATAATGCACACATCTATTAGCATGCATTAAAACTAGAGCTGCATAATATTAAAGCAAAACAGAACAAATCCTGGAGGTGTATTTCTCTAGCTGTGCCTCATTGCCTGACAGGGATTTTATAGTTAACATCAGAAGAGTTAACTGAGCCCAGACATGTGCAACTGAAGTTTCCCTTGGCCCCTCTCATCAGTCCAACCCAATTATTCTCTAACATTCAAAGCCATGAAAACCACTTTATTGCTTTGAACACATGACACATCTACACTCTATTTTATGGACAATTTAAGGAAAAATTTTAAAGTAATGAACTTTATGCAATTTCTGCCTTTACCTCTGACTCTGGGATTGAATCCTCTGGGAAAATGCAACTTCATTATAAATGTAAATAGGGAATCTAGCCCTATAAGTTAATGAGGTCTATATTGAAAATGTATCTTTGCCATGGGTTGCAAGTCATTTAGTTGAGGTCAACAACTTAACAGACTGTCTGCTTTTATTGTGAATTTTAATTACACAAATGATTTCTGAATATATTATCATGTTTAAAATACTGCAAAGTACGTGACTGCCCCACATTCCATTGCCTTCTCTCTATATCAGAAATGACCACCATTTCAAGTTAAATTATCCTTTCAAACCTTTCCTATGGTTTTATTGACACATTTGTGCATTCATAAAACCTATACTGAGTTTTTGTGATTTTACTGCAACACAAATGATTTCATTCCATAGCTATTGTTTTGCCATTTACTTTTTCCTTGATCAACAATAATTCTTAGATACATCCATATCTGTACATATAAAACTAACTTATTCTTGTTACCTGGCACATAATTATGTTCATTGGAATAGCATCATTCAGGCAGCACTTGTGGCTCATCAAGTAGGGCGCCGGCCCCATATACCGAAGGTGGTGGGTTCACACCCGGCCTCGGCCAAACTGCAAAACAGAAAAATAGCCGGGCGTTGTGGCGGTCGCCTGTAGTCCCAGCTACTCAGGAGGCTGAGGCAAGAGAATCGCCTAAGCCCAGGAGTTGGAGGTTACTGTGAGCTGTGTGATGCCACGGCACTCTACCAAGGGCAATAAAGTAAGACTCTGTCTCTCCAAAAAAAACAAAAAATAGCATCATTCATTGAATTAACAACCTGGCATATGTACACCATGGAGTACTGTTCAGCCATAAGAAAAGATGAAGACTTTACATTTTTTTTATGTTTACCTGGATGGAGTTAAAACACATTGTTCTTAATTAAGAATCTCAAGAATGGGAAAAAATGTAGCCATTGTACTCATTACTAATATGAAACCAATATATAAACATCTACACACCCACACAAAAGAAAAAACACAAGCATAATCAAACAAGGGGAGGGAAGAGGAGAGAGGGGGAAGGGAAGGAGGAAGGGCGACTGGCAGGATCTCCCCTAATGTGCACAAGGTGAGGGTGTTCAACACATCTCCTGGGTGAAGGGCTCAACTAGAACTTGAACTTGACCTTGGAAATGAAAACAATGTAACCTAAACATTTGTACCCTCATATTACTCTGAAAAAAAAAAAAGAATAGCATCATTAATGCTGCAGTGATGTTCTTTGAAGCTTCAGTAACTTAGCACAGAGGAAACATGTTTCTTACCTGTGCACAGGTGACATCAGGTCTGCGGGGATGCCCTTCCATGCCATGACTCAGGGATCTAGGCTTCTCCCAGCTTACCTGGTTCCCACCTCAATGCATGACCTCCAAGATTAACCCAGAAGGGAAGGAGAGAAATGAGAAAAACATTGACTTCCTGATTTGCTAACTCTCATTTAGAAATAAGTTGAGTCTTAAATATGTTATTAAAGTCATAGAAGGAATTTTCATAGTTCCTTTACTATGTTTCCATAAATGTTAATATGTTTTAATATGTAATGTGTGTTATATAACCACAGCTATCAAAACTGAGAAATAAACACTGATGCAAATCTATTAATAAACACAGGCCTATCCACAATTGGCCCATTAATGCCCTTTTCTGGCATGAGGGATCCAGTCCAGGGCCACACATTCATTGCATAGGGTGACCCTGTTTTCCTAAATCTCCCTTAATCCAGAGCAATTCTTTACATTGTCTTAACCTGGTATGGCCTTGTCATTTTCAATAAGTACTGGCCAATTATTTAGAAGATTGCTCCTCAGTTTGAGTTTGGCTGATGTTTTCTTGTGATTAATTTTAGGTGATACTTTTGGGTTTTCCTTTAATTGCAGAAAGAACAATTAACATGAGATCTGCCCTCTTAATGAAATTTCAAACATGCAGTTCATTATTGTTAACTACAGGCACACGTTACATAGTGATTTCTACCATGTGTTCATTTTGCATAACTTAAATGTCACACCCACTGAACAACATCTCCCCACTTCCTCCAAACCCCAGCCCCTGGCAGTCACCAGTCTACATTCTGCCTCTGTGTTGGACTGTTTGGGAGACTCAGATAGCATTTGTCCTTCTGAGACTGGCTGATTTCAGTTAGCATAATATCTGTCATCAAGGTTCACCCATCTTGTCATGTGTCACATTCCATGGTGCACTCGGACCACATTCTCTTCATTCATTCGTTCATGGGCATTTACGGTGTTCCCATGCCTTCTATTGTGAACATTCTACAGTGAATCTGGGAGTCGAATCTTTCTTCCAGATCCTCATTTCAATTATTTTGGATAAATACACTTGTAGTTCAATTTTTATTTATTTTATTTGAAGAACCTCCATACTGGTTTACATGGCAGCTGCACTGTGCATTCTTACCAAGACAGTACAAGGAATCCAATTTCTCTACATCCTTGTCAACGCTTGCTGTCTGTTGTCTTTATGATAATTATCATCCTAATAGGCATGAGGTGATATCTAATTGTAGTTTTAATTTGCACTTCCCTGATTAGTAGTGACATTATGCATCTTTTCATATACTTGTTGACCATTTGTATGTCTTCTGTGGTGAAATGACTATTCAACCCCATTTTTTTTCGTAGAGACAGAGTCTCACTTTATCACCCTCGGTAGAGTCACACAGCTCACAGCAACCTGCAACTCCTAGGCTTAGACAATTCTCTTGCCTCAGCCACCCAAGTAGCTGGGACTACAGGCACCTGCCACCTGTTTTCTTTCTGTTTTGCAGTTCAGCTGAGGCTAGGTTTGAATCCGCCACCTTTGGTATATGGGACCGGCACCCTACTTGATGAGCCACACGTGCTGCCCCAACCCCATTTTTAAATTGGGGTCTTGATGTCGTTATTTTTGGTATTGAGTTGTAGGAGATCTTAATATAATTCAGAAATTAACCATTTGTCAGTTAGATAGTGTGCAAATATTTTCTGCATCTCACAGATGGCCTTTTACTCTGTTGATTTTTTCCCCCTCACTATGCAGAAGCTTTTCACTTTGATGTAATTCTACTTGTCTATTTTCTGTTTTATTATCTGTGGTTTTGATGTCATAGCTGTGAAATCTTTGTCAAAACACCAGTGCCACAGAGCTTTTACTTTATGTTTTTTCCTAGGAGATTAGTAGTTTCAAATATCACATTTAAGTCTTTAATCCATTTGAGTTGATTATTGCATGCAGTATATGGCTCCAACTGTATTCTTTTGGATGTGGATACTCAGGTTTTAGAAATTTATAGGGAACCACAGAAAACTCTGAATAACCAAAACAATTTTGAGAAGGAAAAGCTGGTGGCATCACACTTCTTGATTTCAAAATATATTGCAAAACTACTGTGCTTAACACAGTATGGCACTGGCATAAAGATAGACCTATAAACCAATGGAACAGAATTAAAAACCCAGAAATAAACTCTATGGAACAGAATAAAATGCCCAGAAATAAACACCCACACATATAATCAACTATTCTTTGATAAAGATGCAAAATATACACAAGAGGGAAAGAGCAATCTCTTTGATAAATGGTGCTAGGAAAACTGGATTTTCACCTGTAAAAGGTGAATGAATACTATTTTTGAATGAATGAATATTTTTGGCATGAATAGTATGGAAATTATACTGGGCATTTCTCAGTGTATCACCCCAGGAGGTAGATGGCATTAATATGTCCTGTTACAGGTGCATTAGCCTTGTGCATTTTGTTCAGGTGGTCTCTGTCATGTTTCTACCTCACCAGGCTTCCCTTTTCCCTGTGTTTTACATAAACATGGAAATACTTTGAGACTATGTAAATATCCTATTAATTGTCACATGTTGCCCACAGATTTTACCATCTATGGATGATTCTTGTGATTTTCAGTTACCACCATTTCCACTATTTTATTAATTGAATTAATTTACATTTTTATTTACATACTTACATCAACTCTGAACTCATGGGTGTTTGCTGTATTGAATTATTGCTAATTAATGAATTAAAATCCTTCATTACCATTATTTATATTCTTTTTTTTAATTTTATTAAATCATAATTGTGTACATTGGTGCAATCATAGGGCAGAATGTGCTTCATATACAATCAGAAATATTTTGATCGTACTGTTAGAGATAGCCTTCATGGCATTTTCTTGATCACTATATAAAGACAATGATACTCTACATTTAATAAGTTTCACCAGTACCCTGCTAAGATGCACCGTAGGTGTGATCCCACTAACTGCCCTCCCTCTACCCAGCCTCCCCCCGCCCCTCCCCTCCCTTTCACTTTTCCCTGTATTCTTGTGCTATTATTTATATTCTTGTTTAAAGTATCCCCAATTTGTCCATTTGTAACACAAGCCTTTTTTTGAGCCCTTTCCTTATTTTTTGCCATAAGATGCCCCAGCCCATCAAGTACTTTTTCTGCATTAAGCTGGAATCATCTGCTTGTGCAAAGATCCCTGGTTCCTTTTACTGGAGAATGTTATTGAGACTCTGAGTTCTGAATGCCACGGGCACACACCTGCTCTCAGTGGCTTCTGTGAGAAAGGATGTGTCAAGCTCCACTCACATTCCTGGTGGCCAACACATCAGCACACAAACTTTGAAGAGGCTGAGCCATCTTCCTTCCTAGGTTACCAGAAAGAAAGGCCACACAGTGTGATGGACACTCAGCATTGTCACCTCTGCAGCAGAATCCCAGAGTGTGACAATCCTCAGTTTATTTAGTCGCATACTGTGTTTTTGATTGTTCATGCTGAAAACAGTCCTGCAGTGTACTCATTTGAACCTGTCTCCTTGGTCACATTCCCAGTGGACTACCCATGCTCGCCGCCCCTAAGAAATATCTCAGCTGAACTATAAGAAGACAGGGACAGCTTCAGATATAGCTGCAGTATGTTTTCTGAATTTTATCAAACACGCTTCATGGAACACCGGTGCCCACATATATTTTGGGTTCTGTTCTCCTTCTGGTTTGCCATCAGCTATCTCTCCTGTAAAATGATTTGAAGTAATTGTGACAGGCTGGCATGTAGGAAACTCAAATTCTAGTTATCTTATTTTTAGTTCCACTTCCTTCCTAATGAACCTAAAACTAGAGAAACTTTCTTTCCAGAATTGGGCTCTGAGGAGGTTGGTTGCCGCAGCCTTCTTTCTATAAACCATTCACCTAAAATAAATCTTTCTTGTTAGCAAGAAGAAAATCATGGGCTTTAATAGCCTATTTTTTTAAAGCATGTCATCTGAATCAATGGAAATATGAGGCTGTGAGTAGTAGTTAATAAAGCGACGTCAGTTCTACAAACTGGGACTGGGGAAAATGTGGATTGGAAGTGTCGTCCCTGACAAGCAGCCCCCGTGCACCAGCTGGGGGCGTAGGAGGCAGATACTCTTGGGGCCCGGACAGAAGAGTGATGTGGACTGAAATGATATTTTTTTATGGTGATGGAGAAAGAAAAAAGTTACTTTTCACACCTGTATTTTAGGCAGCTTGGTTTAAATGTAAATTGCTGCACTATATCAAAAGATGCTTATTTGAGAAAATAATGATGAAAATAAATTTCAGTTCTTCTACTTCTATCATGATCGTTTTCTCCAGTCAAGGAATATACCAATAGCAGCTCTCGTGTGAGTGATTTTCCCGCTTCTGGGGACAGAATGAAGGATACTGCTGCCCTGTGTCTGCAGGATGGGCCTCTCTTGGGATGAGGCACCAGCTGGTTCCTCCTGCACAGGGGACCGTGTCCCCTCTCTGGGATGTGGACACCACAGCATACAGTCTAGTGCACACTGAGAAAAATATGGAGTCCCTACAGCCAGGAGCCCTCCCCTTTCCTAACCTTTTAGGGTAACTAGTGGGAGTTGCCATGGCATTTGCAAACTGTAACGGGGCTGGTGGCTGTGATTTTTATTATGTTAATGACAATAGTTCGTTTAGAGGCACTATCACCTCCGCTGTGCACCTGCCCTGAATAAAGGAATTCCCCCTTTTACCTTAAAGATGTTATTGCTAAAGTAGACATTTATCTGAGCCAAGCAGATCCATATCTCGGGGACACAGCATCCCCAAGGTGAGCCCCCTTGAGTCCCTCTCAGCCAGGCATTGGCAGTGGTTTGGAGTGATTTGGGGGAAAGGTGTGACTTCCCATTTAGCACCCAGAGAGGCAGCTCCCATTGGCAAGTCTTGGGAGACATGTGAGCTGTGAGATGTTACTATCTGCCTTCTCAGCACATGGGGCAAATTTAACTGTCCTATTTATCCAGGTAGCTAGAAGGCAACTAGATCAAGAAGATTCTGTCCTCAGTGAGTTTACAATCTGAATTAACTACATTATTCTAAAAAGTGTAAGACAAATGCCTTTCTCAGGACGAAAGTCAGGATTGCACATCCCTGAGCAGCCCTGGGGGGACCTGTTGCTTCTCACTTCTCCCTTTCTGTGGTGGGGCAGGTGCTTTCAAATTACAGACCTAAGGAAATGTCTGTTGTGTAGAACACTTAATCATAATAATCTGGTTTTCATTTGCTGGGAAAAAAACAAATCTAAAGTTAGGAATCCACTGTGAACATGATTTGTAAGTAGATCATAAACTCTGTGCAGTAACAGCGGGCTTTGTGTGTTGTCGGGATAAATGCACGTGTGTATGGTGGATAAATATACAACATAAAACATGGATAACACACATGTTTTACAAATCAGAGCCTTTATATTACCCGCTTCCTCTCCCACCAGCCTGCCCTTGTATGAGAGATCTACTCACACATCAGAAGGATCGTGAAAGTATAAAAAGAACTCAGCAAGGCAGCGCTCGCTGCTTCCATCTCTGCTATTCTATGTATGTTTTACTTTCTTTCCTCTATATACAGTTGCATTGTTAGGCTCTAATTAGAACGTTACATACTATTGTTTCCCTTTATGAAGCCAGCAGGATTTTCTTTGCTGTGAAATGAATGATTCCATTCCCCTCCTACTAATGGATAAAGTGTAATTAACATTGTCTTGAGGCTAATTTTCATTTACGCTGCCGTTCCTTATACGCCGAACATCATTCTCTGGAAAAGTCAACGTGTCACTTTTATTAGCCTAGTCTGCACTTTAACACCGAGAAAATTAATTCAAGCCACATTAACATACTTAACTTCAGATACAGTGGAATTATCCGACTTGTCCTTTATGAAGTCGTGTCATTTAGAAGTGAATTGCACGCCGCTGCGTAGAAAATGAGCTCATCATCTGATCTGCGGCTGGTATTGATCTGTCCCGGTCCTGCGGCAGAGCTGGGAGAACGAACGGATGGTTTCTTTTACATTTCCCACTTTTCACTCTGGAGAACAAGAGCTGCACTCTTGCGGGTGATGTGATGGCCTATGAGTGTACACCCTTAAAGGATTCGATATCATTCATTACTGGTATTGTCTACTGAATGATTCTCTAGGTTTTGGGCTTTCTACTCCCTCATCTCCAAAAAATCAAGTTAAGGGAGCAAATTATTCAAGAGTGTAGCCACCGATCAGGGGGTTCTTGGGCCCCTTCCTCAGAGAGCAAGAAGTGTGGCTCACTTCTTCCATTACAGATCTGCAGTTTCAGCAGTGATGCTTCAACAAATCTTTTTTCTTTTTCTTGAGACAGAGGCCTGACATCATAGCTCACAGCAACCTGAAACTCTTGGGCTCAAATGATCCTCTTGCCTCAGCCTCCCAAGTAGCTGGGACTAAAGGCATCTGCTATAATGCCAGAATATTTTTAGAGATGGAGTTTCACTCTTGCTCAGGCTGGTCTTGAACCCCTAAGCTCAGGCGATCCACCTGCCTTAGCCTCCCAGAGCGCCCCTATGCTTAGCCCCACCAAATCATTAGAAGACTTTGTTTCCATTGTCTCCTGAATACGTTTTTATTCTTTAAAAGGTTTTTTAGGAAGCAGAGGAAGTGACAAAAAGAATGCTTTGGCAGAACATGTCGTGTTTTTTTCAAGGTGCATTTATTTCATCTGTTATTGCTCCATTGGATTTTAGAAAATTCTATCTTCTGAGTGTCTTTCCTAAACTCCAATTACATAATCCTGATTTCTCCTTTTACATCAAAAACTGCAAACCCGTGTCCCATGAGGCAGAAATGTGTTCGTACTACACAGGTTCTCATTTGTTTGTCAGTTTTTAATTAAATTTCATTGCTAAGTTTAACATCAGGAAATTTTATGTAATGGTCTGAACTTTGGGGTTCTCTGGTAAAACTAAAAACTGCTACACAGGCTAGCATCCTGCTTGGTGACTATCAGCTGACACGTCTTTGAAGAACTGCTCTGGTTCAGACATGGCAGTTCAGGGACTCAGCACTGCCCTGGCCACTTCATCCTGGGGCCATGTAGGCACCATGCGTGTGTGTGTGTGTGTGTGTGTGTGTGTGTGTGTAACTTTGGATCCAAACAACAACAGGAAATTCATGTCTAACTATTACCCAAAAGTAAGTGAGTTGTTACTGCTCATACTTCTGTCTCCTGCTAATTTCTCTGCATTCATTTACCCTCTGGACAATTTGGCAACTGGCTGTTTAGACCCCTTTGTTCACTTCTAGGGAAATCATTATTCTTGCTAAGGCTAAATTGTCTTCATTGCTCTCAGAATCAAAACACTTAGGTCTTACTGCCTAAGGGGCCTCATCCTAACAGCGGTTGTCTTTACTAAAGAGGAATTTGAGCACAGTAGATAGGCTCCTTGACCACAGAAGGTCTAGAGTTCTGGCCTCACCTGCTGAAGTCAGGCGTGGCTGAGACCCAGTGGGAAGGCTGGAGTTAAAGGGGCACCTCAGAGGGTGGGCCTGGGATGACCTCCTCGTAGCCTGCTTTTGACAACCGGCCTCTTCCCTTCTCTGGAGAATTTCTTCCCAAATCACCTCAGTGACCTGCCAGACACACCCATGATGGAGCAGCATGACCTAGTAGGGCTGAGGGCTGTGTGTGTTCACCTGGGGGTCACTCCCAGGCCCACGAATGACCAACCTTGGTCTCCCTTTTCTAGCACCTTGTAAGTCTGTCGCTCTGCAGCTCATTCCTCAGAGAGGCCACGGGAACCCACATAAATAGACTTTCGTCATTCTTATGGGAGTTGGGAGCTTGGGTGTATGTAAAGGACTGAGCAGGTAGGACCTGACCCCAGTTAGCATAAGATCAGGCCTGTCTTCAGGAGCTTGCCCCTTTCTGCTGCCCCTGGCCTGTTACTGAGCTTCTTGTCTCTCACGTGAGCTTGGGGGCCTTGGTTTGCAAAATCAAAAAGGGCAACCGGAAAACTGATGGTCCATGGGCTGCTTTTCTCTACAGAGAGGCGACATGAGAGGGATAAGGGACGTCTTCACGAACCGTGTCTTTCTCTTGGTCAGCCCTTCCCAAGCGTCACCCCGTCTCAATCTTGAGTGTCTCTAGAGTAGATGGGAAGGGTTTCCTGGACAAGTTGTTCATTTCTTAATGTGGATTGATTAGGATAAGAAAAATACCATATAAGCAATTCAGAAAAACATCAGATACTAACTTTATTTATAACACCCAAGTACAATCTTGTAACATGAGCAAATTTAGCATGCATGACTGAGCAAAACTTTTAAATATCTGGTTTTATTTGTGAAATGACTGCATCCAATCTTTTGTAATGCTCCTTTCAAATTCCTCTTAGCATTGATGAGTAGGTGGTGACGAATTCTTACAAGCATTTCAAGATGTACATCAGTTGAAACAGTACCCTTTTCTTTCCATGACAAATGGAATATTGGAGTTCTTTGTGGTAGGGTGAGTCGCTTCTAATGGAATAGAGCATCTTCAGATCAGATATTTCAAAATGATGAGAAAGTCCTAATTTGACACACTGAGTTTGAATCTCATCATTGAGGATAATAAATCTCTCTTCCTAAAGAGATACACAAGTACACAAGAATAAATATTTTTTCCCAGGAAAAACGAAATAAAGGGAGAAAACTAGGCTTTTTCCCAAAGTTTTTGTTCTACACACACCCACTGTTTTCTCACGTCCATGTTCTTAAACCCTGAAGTTCACCTGTGTATTATTAACCCTACCCCCAGCCTTTGATCCAACTTTGTATCTCCGCCCGCAAGTGTACTTGAACTATATTCTTGCTTTGAAGTTGTAGGCAGTGGGAGGCTGACAGATCCCACAGCCAAGCAGGGAGGGCACCTGGCGTTGACACACTGAGACTCACTCAGGTGCAGAGCAGTGGTTTAGATTTTGCATAATGAAGCATGATCTACCCAGAGCATTTTGCATAATGTAAGAACAATAAATCAGGTTGGCCTTGTCATTAATTCTCAGGGCTGTGCATTAGGTAAACAAATTGCATGTCATTACACTTAAAACGTTTGTAGGAAACCAGGAGGCAGGGAATCGGTTATTGTACTTTTTAAACAATAAGCACTTGGTAATTGTTTAAAACTATCCATGTAAGTGGGCTGTGATTCATCTGTATTTTTCCCCCTTTGCTGCTGAAAGAAGACACAAAAACCGCCCCTGTGGACTGGCTGCATGCCCGGAGCTGATAAATATGTCACACTCCTGCATGACTTTATCTGAGACACAGATTTTGATAGCTTGCTAGGATTTAGGTCAGTGGATAATTCCGCACCAACAGCAAATCTTAACGCTATTGACAAAAGGAGGGACACAAATAACTAGCAAATTCCATAAATCCCTGGCTTATAAGTAGCTCTCTTTTCATAGATTTATCGTAAGTGTCCTTGAAGGCTTTCTGAAGAAAACAAAATCTGCATTCTCCGCACAGTTGGACAGTGTAGTTTTCAGAGTTGCCGACAACCCAGTCTCCAATAACTGAGTCCCCCATAAAAGGGGCTCTTCCACAGAATGGTGCCCTGGGAAGCAAGTGTTTTATCTTTAGGTAATAATACAAAGAGAAATTTCATGGAGAAGAATGGTGAGAGCTCCATTAATATGATGTTCCTGGGGGGGGGGGGCAGAGCCTTGAAAATTACCTTTTGGGATTAGGGAGGGTGGAGAATAAAACGTTGACTGGTGGGAGAATCAGGCTACCGCACTATTGGGAGATTTGTGTACGCACTCGTGGGTGGGAGGCCAGATGTGGAACGAGAGACTGAACTCTTGCTTAATGAACCTGGGGGCTGCAGCTTATTTGACACAGTTCCCATCCCCCTACTCCCTCTCACTGCCCACTTGGCTTGCATGGCGGGGTAATTAGATAACAGAAGGGGTCTCATCATTTTGTTTCTGGGACCTGCTCGCTCCCTTCTAGACAGCTGCTCCTCCAAGGCAGGTGAGACTCCTGCTTTTGAGTGTTGCTTTAGCAAATCACAGGGGACCTAGGACCTAGCAGGTGTCAGAAAACGGTTGCTGGATGAATGTGGAATGCAAATCACGCTGGCCTGGGTTTCCTAATTCCACAGTCCCCTGAACTATGGCATCTGTGCTGCCTGGTATCTGTCTAGAATGATTTTATTTTGTGTATCTCAACTCCAAGGGGAGTTCAGTTTTCTGAGTAACTTGGTTCATAGTTTAGTTTCTTTGCAATGTTGGCAAGTGGCACAGAAAGAAGCCAACTTTGAATTATTGTTTAACTACGGCATCTTTGCCCAAATTTCATTTACTCAGGTATAACTCTCATGATTTTTTGGTGTTTCCGTGTTCCTATTTCTGGTAAAAACAAACAAAACAAACAAATTAAAACTTTTGTGCTCTTCTTTACATAGACTCAAGTTTTAATTTAATAAATATTATGTCTAAGGTAACTTTATATCACTTTTATCACTGTTATCACTTGCACTTAATACCTCTAAAAATAAATATATTATAAAAGAAGAAATTCCAGAGCATCCTCTTGCCAGGAAAATGCTTGTTGACGTTTGTAAAAAGAGTCAAAAAGAAAAAAAAGAAAAGGAAGTAGATGAACAGTGTTTGAAGGATGGATGACCAACGTCACAATGAAGAAATGAGGACAGGGACTAGAGACTAAAGGGGAAGACCCTTATCTTGCCACATAACTCAGTGCTAGTTCAATGAAATGTCCATGAACTAAGACTGCTCCTAATTCCATCTTCTGAGAAACTCTAGAACAGTGTTGTTTAACCTGATCTCACAGCAATTTGACCCTATAGTTAAACTTCCATGGCACATTTAAATTATGTTGATCAAAAATAGAGAAGAAAATATGTCTACTTACTGTGCTGTGAACGTCCTTCTGAAATAATTTAATTAATGATCTTTAAAATTTTTACCCTGGCACCCCGGTTGAAAATCACCACTCCAGATCCTAGAATGCCACAGGGATGCCTTTTGCTGGGGCAGACACAGTCCTGCCAATTTGAAGAGCCCTCAGTTCCTACAGACAAAGCCCCCCTTCCCTCCTCAATGTCTTCAAACTCTCAGCATACCTGTACCATTTCTGGCATCGCATTCAGCTCTGTTTCTCAGAGGAGACACCGGCCATTTACAATTCAGTTTTTAACTCCACAAGTGTGAGACTCACAGGAGACAGACGATGTCTTTTTACTGTGGGAAGCACAGAGTATGCCTAAATTAGGGGTGCTTTTTCCATATCTATAAACAGCACAATGAGAAACCTATTGCCTCCTGAATTAGAAGTCACATGCAAATACTCTTAATGACCGAGTTGTGTCTCAAGACTAAAGAAACACTCAATGTGTCAAGAACATCATGGGACCAAGTAGTTAAAAGTTGTAGAATTTCAGATTGGGAGCTTAATAGTTCATCCTCATTTCAGCAAATTCATCCAACGAAGCTGGTGGGTGATCCTCCAATATCACAGTCGAGATTTCCTCGTTGCCTGGCTTCTAGAGGAGTGAAACGAGATTACCCGTGGCCTGGCTTTCTGATAAGTGAAAACTTCCTAGTGATCTGGGTAGGGTGCAGACTCATCTTGGGCAGGCCAGGGGCGGTCTTGGGAGCCTGCATTTCGGGGAAGCTTCTGGGGGCTGTGATCCCTCTCTGCTGTGCCAAGACCATCCTTTGTGAAGCCAAGTGTTACACGGCTTTGGTATTTTCTTCCCTGTCACGTCACTCCTGAGATGTTTTTACCCAGCGTCTGACCACCCCCCACTCTGCAGAAGAAAAATTTCTCCTGGGTGCTCTCTTTCCACAGGGGAGATTCTATCAGAACGTCACAGGAGGGCGGTGCCTGTGGCTCAGTGAGTAGGGCGCCGGCCTCATATGCCAGAGGTGGTGGGTTCAAACCCAGCCCTGGGAAAAAACTGAAAAAAAAAAAAAAAAAAAAGAACGTCACAGGAAAGGGATCTGTTCCCACTTTCAGCTTTAATGTCACAAAGCTGAGAATAACAATCGTCTTGAAAACCCATTGAAGGGAGTACTCCAGTCTTCCAAGAGGAGACTTTCTGGATGTCTTTTTTTTTTTTTAATCTGACATCACTCTATCCCTGTAAACCATGTTCTGGTCTTTTTCTTCCAATGAGTTTCACAAATGGTATTTCAAAGCTACTGTTTTGGGAAAAATGCACTCCAGAAAAGTCTTTATATGTATGTCTCTGGCTTTATAAGACAGAAACATTATCATTTTACTCTGCTCTTAACAATGAAGCCATCACAGGGAGCCACTATAGATGGCAGACACCCCTTCCTATCAGAAAGCAGAGCCCGCAGATGCCATCATGACAAGATACTCAACAACAACCATTTCTTAATCATTCAAGTTGAATCTTGTCATGACTGTAATTATCTTTGATGAATTCCAAAGAAATGGTAATATTTTGACATGTGACCAAATTTGAGGATGAGTATTAATTTGAGAACACCTCAGCCTTTTGTTAATGGAGCACTTCAGAACCCAGTTGCATAGGGAAACAAAAAAGCATATACTTCTCCAACTCAGCCACAAGCTGCACAACAACACACCCATTCACGTGACACACACCCTCACAGGCACACAAACAGTGAGAGATTCAACTGGAGGGATGTCACACACTCTGAAGATCAGAAGGAGACCCCTTCTGAAATATGCAATTTCATCCCTTTCTGTCACTTGTCAGAGATTTGTCTAGATGTGATGCTGATGGTGTTTGTGCCTGGGGTATCACCAGGCACTGTTTTCAAGGGCGATAGGTAATGAGATTACTTTGCACACTCATGCTATCCTAAGTAACAATGCAGTCATTTCCGAAATAAATTGTTTAAATACCTTAATTTTCTAGAAGTCAGCTCTGAGTCCTGCATCTGAGAACTTCGGGTCATCTGGTACCCGGTGTTCTATGGTTTCCATGGTAACCAGACCAGACTCGTGGGGCTGGGTTTGCGGTCTTGATGCAGCTATTTAGCTTCGGTTAGAGGAAACTGCTCTTGACAACACTTACCTTTCTGGCAGAAACACCGATGATAAATCATTGCTACAAGAAAAACTAGGGAAGAACAAAGGGAGAACTAGGACAATCTTATCTGCATACAGGACACTGGAACGGACAGAAGAATCAAGACTTAACAAATTGTGTCTCTGAAAAGCCAGAAATTATCAGATGCCTAGGAGACCCTTTCTTTCTCAGCCTCTGGCTTTCCCCAAAAGGTCCGATTTTCCCATTCTCTCTGTCTGTCTGTGTCACTCACTCATAATAAGAAGGAGTCCCCTCCCTGAGCTTGCATCACTGCCTTTTCTTTGGGGGTCCTCAATTGCATCTCCATCCATCACTTACTCTATGGCAGTGGCTGAAGTCCTGACAAGATGCCAGCTTCTGCATCCACCATGAGCAATTAGATCTGAGGGTGTCCTGTGTAACTGTGACCCAAAAACTGGCACAAAGGACCAACTCCCAGGGGGCCTGAGAGGGAAGGGACAAAAGCAAAACTAATACTAAAATAAGGGTAGCAGGATTTTTGTTAGTGCAACCATCTCTAGGCTTATCTTTTCCGCTTCTATGGTCATCCTTTCTTGAGAGCCAGTTCCCGTCTTGTCTCTCACTACCACAATCTCCGTGAGCAAATCTCTCACTAGAAAATGAATGAGTAGATTCGTTCGTTCATTCATTCATTCAGCAAATATGTATTTCTATGAAGTTCCAAGTGCTATTCTAGGACAGAACTGAAACAGCACAAAGTCTGCAAAAGTCTTGCTCTTTAAGAACTGACAATGTAACACAGGAGACGAAAGGGAGGAAGGAAGAAGGGGAGGGGAGAGGAAGGAACAAGGGAAACAAGGAATAAGGGAAGTAAAGAAGGAGAGAAGAGGAGAAGGAGTGAGAAAACACCAGAATAAGCATCGTCCAGGAAATAATATAAGGGGATATGATAAGAGGGACCAATTTATGAGTTTTGGCAATGATGATCTCAAACTCACCCTCGAAAAAGTGCTACATACCTCATTGCTGAATACACTACAGTCACCGTCCTAGTACTGCCCCCCTTGGCCACCTGGTGACCATAGCAATGAGGTATGTAGCACTTTTCCTAAGATGAGTTCACAAACTGAGTTAGCCAGCTTCACAGACCAGGTGTTCTGAAAGTTTTCTCTAACAATTCACTATGTCAACAGAGATCTGAGTAAAATGAAAGAGATAGATATGCAAAGATCAGGATACAGCATAGCCATAGAGGAAAAGCTAGTGAAAAAAAATCCTAAACAGAGGCCAGATGGGCCTGTTCAAATAATGAAAGGAGACCAGTGTGGCTGGAGTGTGGTAAGCATGAGGAGCCCAGGGAGTCCAGAGGGCCAGGTGGGACTGCGCCTCGGTGCTTACAAGGACCTGGGTCAGATTCTGAGGTGTGATCGAAGCCCTGGGGGATTTGGGACCAGGGAGTGGCAACTGCGTCTGATTATCCTGATGCTGGTGAAGAATAGCTTAGGGATGAGGTGTCCAAGAGTGAGAGAAAGCAGAGCTATCTTTGGAGATGCTTGTTCATCCAGGCAAGATCTGATGATGGCTTGAATTGGGGCGGTGGGACCAGAGATGGAGTCGGTGGCTGGGTCTACAGTACCTTTGGGAGGTCCGTCTTTACATCCTGGCTGATGATGGCACCCAGGTGAGTGGTTGATAAGAATTCTGGAGAGTTGGGACAGGAGATAACAGGTTTGGACTCACTGGTAGAGTGGCCCAATTCAAATCTGGTAAATTGATGAGGTCATTGGCAAGAAGGCAGGGAAGAGAGGGAGAACAGAAGAGGAGCGGGGCTGAGAAACCAGTACCAGGGTGGTTGCAGGGCATCCATTCGTAGGTCAGCAAAGTATTTCAAGGAGGCAGGAGACATCTGTGCTCGGTGTAGCTTTGTGGTCGGTAAAGGTAAGAACCCCAGATGACCATCCCGTATGGCAACACAAAGGCTATATGTGACCTGAACAAGAGGGGTGTCAGTAGAGTGGTCAAGACCAAAAAATCCCAAAGGGAACAGACTGAGAAGGCAGATCATGCAGCCATTCTGTGCATCTGTTTATTAGGTACGTACTGCACACCAAGCCAGGCATTGAATTTAAGGCTCTCCATTGTGGTGTTTACAGTGTAGTTGGGAGGGAATAATAAACGAGATGAATAGGCAAAATGCGTGTTCTATTAGTGATGTGTGCTAAAGACAAAATAAAATAAGGCCTGTAAGAGGGACAGCTGTGTTGGTCGGGGTGGCCCCAGAAGACCTCACTGGGAACATGACGTCCGAGGAGCAGGGCGGGCAGGGCACCTGGGTTTCTGGGCCTTTCCCTGGAGGCCCAAGTTTTAGGGAAGAACAGAGTCTGTGGATGAGCTTGTGCTAGGAAGCTTGGGGTTCATTCCTAGATTTTGTAGGCGCCACCAGGTTTTGCCCTGTAAAATTTGATCCCATATATAATGAGCACCCACATTTTTTTTTCTTATTTTTTTATTTTTTACTTTTTTTCCATAAAATTGTTCATATATTTTTCAGTGTAAATTTAATAATTTCTATTTTACTAAGGAGACATTTAGGTTGAAAATTCTTCTAATTGACTTGAGTCAGAATTTCAGCTCAGTTAGTAGATTTTTCTTAAGCTATAAGAAATCTTATTCTGATAAGTCTTTTAAAAATAGAATTATTAGTTTTCCCATCTTACCACAAGCTACACAGTAATGTTGTATCTTTGGAGCACCCACATTTTAGGCTCAAACTTTTAGGAAAAAAAAATCTTTTGTTTTAATTTCTTTAATTTAAAGTTTTATTTGTTTATATTTAGGGACTTGTGCTTTGCATGACAAAGGAATTTTAGCATTTATGTTCTAACTTATTATGATATGAGAAAGTTTACCTAACAAACAATCACAAAACAGGACAACAGACCCAAGGTATAAGCTTGGCTTTTGGCCAGCAAAGAGCAGCGCATTTCTCTGTATGCTGCTGGTCACTGGCCAAAAATACTTCTGTTGCAAGTTTGTTGTAAGTTCAACAGCTGATTACCATATTCCAGGGCATTATTTTGCATATGGACATCATTATTGCTTTCTAGAGTTATACTTTTAATGCATATAAATGAACTAATTAAGAACATTTACGTAGGCCCAGGCATGGTGGCTCAAGCCTGTAATCCTAGCACTCTGGGAGGCTGAGGCAGGTGGATTGCTTGAGCTCAGGAGTTTAAGACCAACCAGAGCAAGAGCTAGTCCCCATCAATACTAAAAACAGAAAAACTAGCCCATGAGACAGGTGGATTGCTTGAGCTCAGGAGTTCCAGACCAGTCTAAGCAAGAGTGAGACACCCTGTCTCTACTAAAAACAGAAAACTTAGCCAGGCATAGTGGTGCATATCTGTAATCCCAGGTACTCGGGGAGGCTGATGCAGGAGGATCCCTTGACCCCAAGAGTTTAAGGTTATTGTGAGCTATGGTGACACCAAGGTACTCCACCCAGGGCACAAGGTGAGACTCTGTCTCAAAAAAAAGAAAAGAAAAAAAATTGACATAGGTACAGAATTAGTACTGCCCATGTATAATGCACATTCTTATTTATTCCTCAAAATATGGGCGTAAAAGTACCTATTATACACGGCAAAATACAGGATTGCAAAAGAAAAGTTCTCTTTCCACGGACAGGTGGCTTTAAGGGTGGTGTCAGGTTGGCATGTGGGGCTGCCTGGAGGTGACAGCAGCTGGAATAAATGGAGTCAGACACGCAAGTGTGACCCGACAACCTCGGCTGGCTGTGACCACAGCATCCCAAACTTCTGGTTCTGATAGCAAACAAACTCCTTTCTTCTCTCGCTTACTCTATTTTAATTGATTTTCTGTCACTGGCAGCTGACACAATGCTGACTATTTACTCATCCTGTCTCATAATCAGAGGAACCCTACTTGCCTTCTCCCTCCACGTCCTACACACCTTTTGCTTTCTCTTCCCTCGTCCAGGGCTCCTACCCTTGAGCGAGAATAATCCCCTCGGTAGCCCCTCTGTGTATCCTCAGAGTCCCTTTCTGAGCACCCATCCCCGAGGACACAGGGGAGGTTTTCTCTTGTTCCTTATGGTTCTCCTGATCCCCACCACCTGCTCTGTGCTGGCTCCTGACTTCCCTCAGTGTGGTGGCCGAGGGTTCAAATCCCAGCTCTTCCCTCACCATGGGGTTGGCTTTGGGCAAACTCAAGGAATTCTCTGTGCCTCAGTCTTACCATCTGTAAAATGGGGGTGTTATAGTATTTGGTGAAATGAGTTAAGTACTTGGAGGATGGTCAACCTCATTGATCTCACCAGAGAACAAAAATAATACCCAAACCAGGTCATTGGAACAGAGTTTGGTAAAGAAATACAGGGGGATGAGAAAGCCCAGGCAGGGCATCAGGATCGGGACCAGGAAGGAGACAGCTCCACCTGTCAGGCTGAAGAAGTGGAGGGACACTCTAACCCAAGAAGGCTGCTGTGTGCTCGGGAGCAACAGCCCTTAGACAAAGGATTCCAGCAGCCCAGAGTCACCCCACAGAGTGAGCACACAGGGAAATGGAGAAGACATCCTCAGATGTAGCCCCCCCTTTTCTCCACCCTGTCTCTGGAGCTCCCCATGGGCCAAAACCAAGAAGGCAGAGGCCAAGGGAGCCAGCAGCAGTGTATGCTGGTCGGCCGTGGGTCACTGAGCAGGAAGGAGAGGGCGGGAAGACTCTGGAGAAGCAGGTGACCAGAGCCCAAGTGTTACGGTCATCTCTGTCCTGCCCTGAGTTGTAACCTGAGCGCCTGACTCTCGGACTTTGCTAATGACGCCACCCTCCTCCAGACAGACCCAGATCCCCCTGTGGGCTTACAACAAGTCTCTTTTCTCTAGGGCTGTGTCACCTTTGGAAAAAGTTTGGATTCCTCATCAGTATTCAGAACATAACAGATTACGTAACCCAATACAGATGTGTGGCATCTCCTGAGAGACCAGTCAGATGACACTGAGCTCACGTTCCCCCTGACAACGTCTGCTGTTCGTCAGACATGGCACCTGTCTGCCTTCCCCTCTGTACTCACTCACGCTCCTTGGCAGCCCAGTAGACACTTGTGGGATACCTTGCTAAAACTTTAAAATGCCTAAAATGCCTAGGAAGCTAATGATAGACCTGTGAGGGTTATAATGTTACTGCTCGAGACCAAAACAGCTGATGTTTCTGGTAGAGAAGAATAATTAGCAAATTCATTTGTTATGCCTTTGTGTGCACTAATATTTTCAAAGCTAATTGCTTATTCAATTAAGGTCTTTTGCTTTGATCAAGGATATTGCCATAAGAAATTAGCTGATAGTCTGCTTTATTGCTGTGTTCTTTTAACAAATAGTACATGAGTAGCCCAGGACAGGCAGGGGCTTGTGAGGGCAGCTCCAGATGCAAAGTTTCAGCCAGAGACTTCTGGGAAAGAGATCAGCCCTTCTGCAGGTACTCAGAGCCCCTCCCCACTCACCTGCCCAAGGACAGTCCACCCAGCATTTCTTCCTATCTCTTATCAGTTTCTCCCTGTTTATCATTAAGAAAATATGTTTATATCTGGAAAATACCAGGTATTCTACTACAGAACTCTTAGAAGTGATCAAGGAATACAGTAGCCTTTCAGGTTACAAAATCAACACTCATAAATCTGTAGCCTTTATATATACCAAAAATAGCCAAGCTGAAAAAATAGTCAAGGACTCTATTCCATTTACAGTAGTGCCAAAGAAGATGAAATATTTGGGAGTTTACCTGACAAAGGATGTGAAAGATCTCTATAAAGGTAACTATGAAGCTCTAAGGAAAGAAACAGCTGAAGATGTTAACAAATGAAAAAACATACCGTGCTCATGGCTGGGAAGAATGAACATTGTCAAAATGTCTATACTACCCAAAGCAATATACAATTTTAATGCAATCCCTATTAAAGTTCCCTTGTCGTATTTTAAAGATCTTGAAAAAATAATACTTCGTTTTATATGGAATCAGGAAAAAACCTCAAATAGCCAAGACATTACTCAGAAATAAAAACGAAGCAGGAGTTAATGCTTCTAGACCTCAGACTATACTATAAATCACTAGTAATCAAACAGCATTGTACTGGCACAAAAACAGAGAAGTAGATGTATGGAACAGAATGCCTAACTACTTACCATTACTTGATCTTTGACAAGCCAATTAAAAACATTCAGTGGGTAAAAGACTCCCTATTTAACAAATGGTGCTGGGTGAACTGGCTGGTGATCTGTAGGAGACTGAAACTGGACCCACACCTCTCACCATTAACTAAGGTAAACTTTCACTGATTAAATATTTAAACTTAAGACATGAAACTATAAAAATGTTGGAAGAAAGTGCAGGGAAAACTCTTGAAGGAATTGGTCTGGGGGAGTATTTTATGAGGAAGACACCCCCGGGACAATTGAAGCAGCATCAAAAATACACTACTGGGATCTGTTCAAACTAAAAAGCTTCTGCACAGCCAAGAACACAATTAGTAAAGCAAGCAGACAGCCCTCAGAATGGGAGAAGATATTTGCAGGTTATG
>CAUYON010181546.1:0-14780 GCA_963573935.1 Arctocebus calabarensis
CCAATTCCTGGGCTCAAGCGAGTCTCTTGCCTCCGCCTCCCAAGTAGCTGGGACTACAAACCCCCGCCACAACGCCCGGCCATTTTTTGATTGCAGCCGTCATTGTTTGGCGGACCTGGGATGGATTCGAACCTGCCAGCTCAGGTGTATGTGGCTGGCGCCTTAGCCCATTTAGCCACAGGTGCTGAGCCACCAGCCATTTTTCTTCACAAATTATTCCTTTAAAGCAATATAAAATGGGCTAAAACAGACCACTGGAAAGGTCTTGTGCCCAGTCCTTTTCAAGTCTTTTCAGAGTGAGAATGGCATTCGCTCAAATGAAAAATGAAATAAAAGTCACCCTGCCCAATCAGTTGGCAGCCCAAAATAATTTCCATTTTCATCCTTTGCACAGGGTGAGAATTTGCATAGTGCTGAGGCTGAGACAGGGCAATGGGTTTGAATCCTGTCCCTGCCACTTACAAAAGTCACCTATACAAGTCACTTAATCTCCTGAGCCCCAGTTTCCTCCCCTACCAAGTGAGGGGATGAGACAAGACAATTTCTTGATTCTGTCTGGTCCAAATAATAAGCTAACATTGCTGTTTTACATCACACACTCCATGCACAAATGACTTCCACGGCTGTTAGTTTTCCACTGCTTACAACAGCCCTGTGAGTGATGTGTCGGAAATCCCATAGCTCAGGCAGGGAAACCAGGTTCAAAGAGCTCCCATGATTTGTCCCCGGGGGTGGATGGAATACGGACCATCCTGCCTGGATCTGAGCCCTGGGCCTTCTTGAACATCCTACTCATTCCCTTGAGCCAATAAGAGACCACTGGGCCTCTGCTGCATGTTCCACCCATTCCCCAGGATGGCTCCTGAATCTCCCCACTTCTCACGTCTGCTCTGGTTCTCCTGTGTCAGATGCTCTCTATCTGCCCCTCCGTGCCATTCTCCACCAACTGCGCAGCTCCTTGCCCTGGGAGACTGCAGACTTCCCCTCCTGAGTCCCTGCACCTCTGCGCCCTGATGACGAGAGGGAGTGAGCAGAGCAGCAGAGAATTTGTTCCTCCCTCTCCCTGATCGTTCTCTGACAGGAGAGGCTGTTGGGAGGACCCTCTTCTGCACCACCTGTTCCCAGGGGCTCCACTAGCACTGTCTCCACTCTCTCCTCTGTGCTCCTGGGAATGACAATGGCTCCCCTGTTGTCACCCTCATTGTCACCCCCCATTCATTCCTTAGCCCTGCCCACACCTGTAAAGAGAACCTGGTCTGAGGGAGCCACCTGCTCACTTACCTAACCCAGGAACCCACCTTCTGGTTTGGCGTCATGAACAACAACATTGGTGGCTCCAAATAAATACACATATATATTTTGAGACAGAGTCTCACTTGTTACCCTCGTCAGAGTGCCGTGGCGTCATAACTCGCAGCAACCTCAAGAGATTCTCTCGCCTCAGCCTCCTGAGTAGCTGGGACTACAGGCGCCCACACAATGTCCAGCTATTTTTAGAAATGAGGTCTTATTCTGACTCAGGCTGGTCTCGAACCTGTGAGCTCAGGCGATTCATCCGCCTTAGCCGCCCAGAGTGCTAGGATAACAGGCGTGAGCCATGGAGCCTGGCCCAAATAAATATTTTGATCTAGAAAAACGTCACCTTTAATGCTGAAAGGCTGAGCCAACTTGACCTCCCACCTTGACTCCTGCAGGGGCCTGAGGTATCTCCTTCCTCTCTTCACCTCCTCTAGGCCATTCTTCCCTCTGCCATCAGAGCGTTGTAAAGCAATGTGCAAGCGTGTCCCCCACCTGCTTGCGTCCCCTGAGTGGCTTTCTCTGCAGAACTCTCAGAAAAGACCAAAATCTTGACATGACCTGCAAGGCCCTGCCTGTCCCACCAGCCTCTTCCTGCCCCTGTCTTCTCCATAATCAGGACACTGGCCTCTTTCACTTCCTATTCACTCTCTGCTCCTTCCCTTTGCCCATGCTGTTCCCTCTCCAACCGTACCTCCCTGCCCACCTAATTCCTCCTACTTCATTTGCTCCTGAGCAACACCTTCCTGATCCCGAAGTTGGGGAAGCTGTCATAGAAGGGGCTGATCCCCAGATGGGAGCCCCCAGGGAAAGAGATGGGGATGTGTCTGCTCACTTCTGTCCCTAAGTCAGGGCCAGCAGGAGTTGGCTCTCAGGAACTGGCGGCCAAATGACTGAATGACAGCCCTGGAGGAATCTGCCCACAATCCCCACCTGATCCGAGGTCTGAGTTCTGGAAGGACAGACACGTAGAGGCATCGCTCCGCCTGGTTCTCCAGCTTCTGGCCTCTCAGGACAGCCAGGCGCAAGGTGACAGCTGAGTTGGGTGGTGGCAGACAGGATGGTGGAACCACCAGTTCCTTCTGGTCTGTGTGGAGCAGCCGCCTCTCAACACAGTCGCTCCACTGAGTCCAGCAGCGCCCTGCAGGAGACGACCAGATGCTGTTATCCGCCCATGACCATGAACTTGGCACATGCTGCTACCTTCTGGTTTGGGGCTTTTAGAACAAAGTGGTCATGAATAACAGCATCAGCTCCAAACAGAGAGTTTGATTTTTTTTTTTTTAATGTCACTTGTAATGCAGGTTCCAGGAATGATGCTGCAGAAGGTTGTTGCTGGGAAAATGACCCTTGCTTAACCCAGACTCGTACTTGGCTTGCTTTGCACCAGTGACTCACACTGGTGATCAGGAAGGCCTGTGGCAGGAGGATCAACAGCTCCAGGACACTGTCCCAGCAGCTCCTCACCCCTGTCACTCCATGTGGACGAGGCTATGCACAGCCCTATGTCTCTGTGGGCTACTATGGGGACCTAGGAGGCTGCACCTCCATCTGGGAGACTGCTGTCATCTCTTTACCTTAGCTGCTCCCTAAGTTTCTTTCTTTCTTCCTTTTTTTTTTTTTTTTTTTTTTTAGACAGTCTCACTCTGCTGCCCAGGCTAGAGTTCCATGATGTTATAGCTCACAGCAATCTCAAACTCAGGCTTAAGGGATTCTCTTGCCTCAGCCTCCTGAGTAGCTGGGAGTACGGGCATGTGCCACTATGCATGGCTAGTTTTTCTATTTTAGTAGAGATGGAGTCTCGCTCTTGCTCAGGCTGGTCTTGAACTCTAAACTCAAGCGATCCAACCACCTCAGCCTCCCAGAGTGTTTGGATTAGAGGTGTGAGCCACTGCACCCAGCCCTCTCTGCTTTTTTTATCCTCTCTTTTCCACTCTGTTGACTGGTGTTTCCCCATCAATACCTCCCTCCTCACAACCTCCAACATGGTAGTCATGCCCAGATATGCCCAGGGGTCAAGCTCCTCAGCGACATCACCTCTGCATTCACTCTATAGCTGTACCCTCTGCATTCACTCATGAGAACTAATATTCAGAAGAATATCAGCTGCTCATCCATGCAGCAATTGACATCAAAAGCCTTAACCTTTTGCATGACTTTTGGCCCAGTTATTCCATTTCTAGAAACTTATTTATGAAAGTAACCCCGGATGTAAATAAAGACTGAACTGTAAGGATGTTCATTACAGTGTTCTGTATAAGCGCAAACAATTTGAAACAACATAAACGTAGCAGCGACTGGTAAACAAATGATGGTAAATGACCTGAGGGTCTATTACACGGTTATTACAGAAAACAACATGGAGGAGATACCACCACATTCAAAAACACAAGTCTAACTTTTAGAAAGGGGGAGGGCAAAACAAAAGCAATATCTACAGTGTGAATGACATTCGTTTTATTTCCCAAAGAGAATGTGTGAAGCTAAGAAAGGGAGGACACCATTTCTAAAAATGAGCTCCCATGCCACCATCTTGGTTTGTTGGAAAATGCCAGACTCTCTTCCTCCCCCTAGACATGTTCCCTGTGATATGCCAAGGAAGTAGGGAGGAGGGCAGGAGATTATTTTTATTGCTTGCATTGTTTGAAATTCCAGTTTTATTATTGTGTTTATATTCTCTATGAGTCCTTGTGGCCAGCCTCCAGAATATATTTTCACTTGCATTGTTTGGGATTCTGGTTTTATTACTGTTTAAATTCTATACAACCCCTTGTTGACAGCATTCAGAATCTGCCCCTTGGTCCGCCACTGTTCTCCCCTTCCTCCCATTTCCATGCAATCTGCAATCTCTGGCACATACAAGTTGCATAAGATGTCAGGCACAAGTAATGCTAGCATGAAGGCTAAGAAAAAGCAGAGCAAAATCTGACTGCTATTCATCACTTTTTTGTCCTAATGTTTAGAACCTGGGACTATTCATCACTTCTGAGTGAGATAGGACAATTCAAGAACTCCACCACCACCTACCACACGACCATTGGAAGAGCAAATCCTTGTCATTGTCCGGCCAGCCCAGAGTCACCGCTGTGAAAGGATCTGTGTATGGGCCAGGCTTCATATACACCTCCATGTCGCCTCTATCATTCTGCAGAAAAAGCAGCCAGCAAGGGGGTCATCTTGCTGTGGTTAACTCAGCCTCACCGCGGGTGCCTTCCACCCCAGAGTGAAGACAGAGCCCAGCCAATCTGCCTGGCTTCCCCTCATGTTGCTCTGAATGGCTGGGTAAGTCACCTATTCCAAGTGTGGGCTCAGGGTCCACCATGCTTTCAGATGTGTTAGCAGAGGCCATTCTGGGCTGGCCCTGTGCTTGATGCTGGATATATAGGAATAAAGAGACTTAACTCTGCCCTTGTCTGTGGAGAACAGCGAGGATGGGCAGGTCAAGGGACAATTAAACCAGATGAGAGCTGCTGCAGAGAGGGGAACTTGGGCAATGATCAGGTCCTGGGGCTGTTCAAGTCTTAGACTAGATCATTTGCCCTGTGACCTCCAGCCAACTTTTAATTCTCTGAGCTTCTGTACCTCCCAGGGTTTGACAGCATCTGCCCCTGAGGTTGCCGTGATTTAGTCTGCTTACCACTGTGTCTGGCCCTGAGGAAAGGCGCAGGGCTGTTGCCTTTGTAAACCAGCTAGCAGGAGTGGGGAGGTGCCCCAGGGGACAGGCTCCCAGAGGAGGGGGAAGAATTAGGTGGGTAGCAATGAAGAGCACACAGCTTATAGCAAAAGGGGTTGGCAGGATGCATGCAGTGTTCTGGAGTAAATTCTGGTGGCACCTGTTAAACAGTCCCAACTCGGGGGCTCAAAGGGGTAGGGTGCTGGCCCCATATGCCGGAGGTGGCAGGTTCAAACCCAGCCCTGGCCAAAAACTGCAGAAAAAAAAAATTCTCAACTCTTGCTCAAGCCTAGAATTTTTGGCCTGGAATAACCTGAGGCCACAGTGGAACTCAACCCCCAATGTCCTAAGAATGAAATCCAAACTCCTTGCCACAGCACCTAAGGCCCACATGGATTGGCCTCTGTCATCTCTCTGTTGTCTCCTCCCCCAACCTGCCCCCCCAGGCTCCAGCCTCCCCACCTTCTCATCCTACCTACCCTGAAAGCTCTCATCCTTCTTTCCATCCTAGCTGACTGTCTTATCTTCACATGCCTACTTCACTGTCATCTATTTAGAGGCCTTGTCTGATCATATTTGCCAGACCACCCCTATTAGTGGTCATCACCGCACCCTATAGGTTCTTGTTAGACACTTAACACAATTCCTAATTATATGCTAATTTCTTTGCCCGTCTCACCCAGTAAGCCTGATGTAGCAGGGACCCCATCAATTTATTCACCATTGTATCTCTAGCACCTAATGTCATGCCTCGAACATTGTAAATTCATAGTGAGTCTTTGTTATTGAATAAATGTGTGCATGAACAATCTCAACAGTAAGGAGGTAAAGACTCAGTCTTGTTATGAAAACTAAAGAACATGGCCCTGCCGACTAATATGAAGCTACACTGGAAAGCTATAAATTTCCCTCTGATCCTGGCTTAGCTGCATTCCACACGTTTGCACAGGCTATATTATCATTGTCATTTAGTTGAAAATGTTTTCTAATTTCCCTTGTGATGTCTTCTTGACTATTTAATTTTCAAAATACCTAAGAGATATTTGCATACCCTAGATAGCTCATGATTGATTCATAACTTAATTCTGTTATGGTTAGAGAACATTCTGGGCTTGGTTTCAATCCTTTTGTACCTCTTTTCAAATAGAAAGAGTCTTAGGCATTCCTGGTACTTGGACCACTTGGACCAAGCCACAAAACTCAAAAACTAAGACAGAGTGCTTGGACATCATTGTCATGTAAGGTTGAAGGTTTTTCTTTCAAATACTCACATTCTTTTCTTCAGCATTCATTCCAGAAGGTTCTTGGAGACTGTCAGGGGCTGTGAACACAGTGAGAATGGGTATCAAGCTTTGGCTGAAAACCTTATGCAATGTTGCCAAGAGGCAGAGTTAGAAGGTCCCAGGGGCATCCCCTTATCTTTGGAAAGAAAAGGTAGTAAACATTCAGGTCATAGGGAAATGGGTCAAAAGAAAACCATCTAGTCTACCTTTGAGCTAAAGATAGTTAGTAGTTAAGAAAGAGGCAGCTGCCAATGAAGAAAGAACACAGGAGTCAAAAGTCAGACAGAGGCAGGTCATCCTGCTAATGCATAACTAACTGCCAGTGGAGGGGTTGGGAGTGAGGCCCTGATGTGTAGTGTTTGCTCACGCCCAGGCTGCAAACATTCCCACCAGCGTAGATCTCGAGCTACCAGCCTGACCTTACCGACTGTGCAGAGAGGAGAGATGGGCATGGTCAGCTATAGCGAGCTGGCAGGAGTGGTGTGGATCACGATGGTGTGTGTTTGTATCCTCTTATTGGCCCTTTACTGACTGTGTTAACCAGACAGCTTAGTTAGTCTTTCTTTCTTTTTTTTTTTTGAGACAGAGCCTCAAGCTGTCACCCTGGATAGAGTGCTGAGGCATCACAGCTCACGGCAACCTCTAACTCCTGGGCTGAAGCGATTCTCTTGCCTCGGCCTCCCAAGTAGCTGGGAGTACAGGTGCCCGACACAATGCCTGGCTATTTTTAGAGACGAGGCATCGGTCTGGCTCAGGCTGGTCTCAAACCTGTGAGCTTAGGCAATCTACCCGTCGTCTCAGTCTCCCAAGTGCTGGGATTACAGGCACCAGCAATCCTCCTGTCTCAGCCACCCAAGTAGCTAGGACCACAGTCACAGGCCACACCTGGCTAATTTTTTAAATTTTTTTGTAGAGCCAGAGTCTCACTATGCTTTTCAGGCTGGTCTTGAACTCCTGGCCTCAAGCGATCCTCTTGTCTTTCCAAGGCACTGGAATTATTGGCGTGAGCCAGTGCACCCCACCCAGAGAATTCTTTTTTTTTTTGAGACAGAGTCTCACTATGTCGCTCTCGGTAGAGTGCCATGACATCACAGCTCATAGCAACCTCAAACTCTTGGGCTTAAGTGATTCTCTTGTCTCAGCCTCCCAAGTAGCTGGGACTACAGGCACCCACCACAACTCTCAGCTATTTTTTTTTGTTGCAGTTGTCATTGTTTAGCAGGCCCGGGCTATGTTCAAACCCACCAGCCCCAGTGTATGTGGCAGGTGCCACGCCAGAGAGAATTCTTAGTATTTGTAGAATGAGATGTGCTTTCAGAGACCTATTTTGAAGAGCCCCTCACAAGATCTCAAGCAAGTGCAAGGCCCTCAATTCCTGGTAACAGTTTTTATGGCCCCTTGTAGAAACACCTTGCCTGTGACAGTGATGTTTCCAACTTCCAAACTCAAGTTGGAGAAGGCGTTCTTCACCAGCACAGTGACCAGAAAGGTGCCTGCAATGCAAAGCACAGATAAACACGAGTATCGTCCATAACTGTTCAGCTTATGAGAGTTACAGGTGTCATCCATAACTGTTTAGCTTAGGAGAGTTACAGGTGTCATCCATAACTGTTCAGCTTAGGAGAGTTACAGGTGTCATCCATAACTGTTTAGCTTAGAGTTACAGGTGTCATCCATAACTGTTCAGCTTACAAGAGTTACAGGTGTTGTCCATAACTGTTTAACCGATGAGTTACAGGTGTTGTCCATAACTGTTTAGCCTATGAGAGTTACAGGTGTTGTCCATAACTGTTTAGCCTATGAGCATTACAGGTGTTGTCCATAACTGTTTAGCCTATGAGAGTTACAGGTGTCGTCCATAACTGTTCAGCTTACGAGAGTTACAGGTGTTGTCCATAACTGTTCAGCTTATCCCTCAGCCTTTTTCTCTCCATTCCACCTATGACAGCATGTTATTGTTCGCCCTCTGAGCATTTGATGAACTCCTGCTGTATGCCAGGCACATGGTGCGAGGCTCTGGGACACAGAAATGAAGGGTCACGGTCCCTGTCCTCAAGGGCTTTATCAGCTAGTAGACATGTAGGACAGTTAAGTGCCAAACCATGGTAGGAATTAGCACGTGGGCATTGTGGGCACTGGGTGGGGTTGCTTCACCCTCAAGAGAGAAAGAAATGGCTCATGGGAGGGCGCCAGGGCTAGAGCTAACTCCAAAGGGTACAGGAATGCCATTAGTCAGGTTAGAATAGGACACAACAGGAGTGTAAGAAGGGGCGAGAGAGCAGAGAGGGACGAGAAGGGTGTGTAAGATCCATCCAAGTCACCTGTGTCCCATTCCTTCTGTCCTTGTGGGGAAGGGGTGGGTAGCAGGGGTACCTTTTACTCCTTTCAAATCTAGGGAGATGGTCTCCAGAAGGGCCCCTTCCCTGGAAAACTTGACATGTACTCTTTGAGGTATGAGAACCCCTGGGCAACCTCCTTCCTCACGCCCTGGAAGGGACAGTTTGCATTTGGCTGGGCCTAGGCCAAAAAAACAGGTTAAGAATCGGATCTGCCAGTTCCTCAGACTTCGAGTTCTCAGCCTACAGAACTTAGCAAAGTAGATGTTTAAGCCAAAAAAAAAAAAAAAAAAAAGGTAAGAATTTTCTATGGGCCAAATGTGGGCCTTGGTGAGAAGGGATGCAGCAGAGAGAGGGAGGTGGCCCAGGTTGCGGCCAGCTAGAGGGGCAGCATCCCCCGCACAGGGAGCTGTGACCTCAGAGCTGTTCCTTCTTGAAAGCAGCAGCTTCAAACTTCTGCACCGCCAAGGCCAAATGCTCCTGTCCTGTCCTATTTCCTATCCTTCCTCTCACGCCTGTAACTCCTGGAAGAGTCTAAATCTGTTGTCTTTAGGGGAAGGAAACGTCTGCTAATCACCTCAGAGGGATCAAAAATGTCACAAGGCAGCCAAAGGCTTTATTTATTTTTTTTTTTTTGCGGTTTTTGGCTGGGGCTGGGTTTGAACCTGCCACCTCCAGCATATGGGACCAGCGCCCTACTCCTTTGAGCCACAGGCACGGCCCTAGGCAGCCAAAGATTTTACCGATGACTAAGACATAAACTTTCCCTGTTATGGGAGTTACTTTTATAGGAGGCAGAATTAAACTTGCATTTGGATTATAGCCTGTGTACTGTGTGTATTTTCCAGTTTCAGCAAATGCTGGGTTCTTCCTGTTTCAGGCTGGACCCCAGATACCTGGTGAAGTTCCAGTGGTTTGCTTCTAGAACCTTTTGCTGACTCTTCTGCTGAAGGCGTATCATTCACTTTCTAATACACCTGTGAGATGGGGACCCTGCAGGCAGGTGCTGGGTGGGCTGGAGACTCCCAGATTCTCAACACATTCCTTCCTGCAGATCTCACAGCCCGCCCTCAAAGACTCTCTGTTCCTTTCAGATTAAATGCCAATGTGCCCTGTGGCCTCCAGCCCTGGCTGGTGCCAGCCAGTCTGTCCCCCAGCCAGCGTCATGATGACACTTTCTCTCTCCATCCTCTTCTCTCCGCCCTTTGGTTTTTAACCCACCCACCCTCAATGGACTCTGTCCTCTGCAGAAGTCCAAATACACCTGCTTTTTTCCAGTCATTCTCAACAGGGCGACTCTGCCCCTGAAGGACATTTGACAATGGCTGGAGACATTTTTGGTTGTTTGGGTTTGGAGTGCTGGTGCTACTGGCATTTAGTGGATGCTGCTAAAACTCCCCAAGTAACAGCCCCCAACTGTACCCAAGAATGATTCAGCCTCCAAATGTCAGAATTGCCAAACTTGAGAACCCCTGAAGCATAAGCTCCAGGAAGGCAAATAACATCTGTCTCTTCCTGAGTTTTTGATCCAGGCGGATGTTGTGAGCCGTGTTTGTGCCCAGTGCCCACTGAAAAACTGACTGGCAGGACCCTGGGTACCAAGTCAGGAGGGGAAGAGGAGGGAGGTTTGGAAGGGGAACCCCAAGCCCAACTACCTTCCACCAGAACGGCCACACGGTAGATCCCACACGGCTCCCCGAAGCTCAGTTCCTCATGGGAGAAGGTTGCATTGAGTCCTGCCAACTGGAAGGTCAGCTCCTCTGGGATGCCCCGAGCCACTGACACATTGATCAACAGGTCCTGTCCAAGCTCCAGATGGTCTGACGCCCAGGAGGCCTGCAACCCTGACAGCAGCTCCAGGAAGTGCACTGTGATGTTCCAAGCGGGTGGGGAGGTGGCGGCGTTGCTGACGGCTCGGATCTGCAGGTGGTGTATCCCTGGGCCCATCCGTTCCTGAATTTCTCTGTCCAGGGTCAGATTGTGTGACAATGCGCCTCTCTGGGTGGTGAACTCAGCCAGGCTTACATTACCCGAAAGCACAGAATAGGTCACCCTTGTTCCTATGTGGGGTAAGAAAAATTTAAGAATGTTAATTACAACCATGCAAATGATAGTACCATGGTAGCTCAGACTCACTCTCTGAAGCCATCTTGGATATAGACACAGATGTGGATATAGAGACAAAGAAACAGGCCAGTTGCAGTGGCTCATGTCTATAATCCTGGACTCTGGGAGGCCAAGGCTGGTGGATCGTCTAAGCTCAGGAATTTGAGACCAGCCTACACAAGAACAAGACTCCATCCCACTAAAAATAGAAAACTAGCCAGGAGTTGTGGCAGGTGCCTATAGTCCCAGCTACTCCAGAGGCTGAGGCAAGAGGTTCTCTGGAGCCCATGAGTTTGAACTGACTATGAGCTATGATGCCACGGCACTCTACCCAGGGCGACCGAGTGGGACTTTATCTCAAAAACAAAAAACAAAAACCAAAATAGGTACAAAGAAATACATAAGGATGTGTCCCCTCCCTAACTATTAACAGTGCATCAATATTTAGGGATAACCCAGTATCCCTGAGTATTGGGTTAATGAGTGATTTTTTTTCTTTCGGGGTCCTCTCTGCTCATTTGCACATTCTGATTTCTTTATATTACCTGTGTTATCTGAGAACTTAAAAGTTCATGTAAGTAAATGAGAACATTATGTCGCCAGCGATGTCCTGGGAGGAGGAAGGCTGGGAAGGGAGCAATTTTTTTGTTGTTGTTTGTTTGCAGTTTGGCTGGGGCTGGGTTCAAACCCACCACCCTCAGTATATGGGGCCGGCACCCTACTGACTGAGCCACAGGTGCCACCCAAGGAAGGGAGCATCTCTTAATGGTGTGGGTTAATGCCTAACAGGTAGCCCTGGTTTTTCAGTAGGAGCTGATGAAGCCATTTCCTCTGGTGCCTGCTTGGAACTCTGGGGACAGGAGAGTTCAGCCTGGTCGAGTGGAGAAGGGGGCTCCCTTGCCACTTGGAGATGGCTGTTTTAACTGGATGCCGCATATTGCACTTGAGTCTTAAATATGATTTAAACCAACAAATTCAGATTCTTTCCAGTAGAAGCCAAGCTAATGTACTTAAGGACAAGGATTCTTGCTTGGGTGATGATGATGGTGATGACCATCGTGGTGGTGATGACGACAATGGCAGACCCATGAGGTCAGGAACCCTGACCTTCATATTTACTGCCACCTCCCCAGCACCTGGCAAAGGGCAGGCACTCAATTCTATTTAAAGAATGAGTAAATAAATAAAGGATGACGTTTCCTCGGGTGCACATCAGCTGTCTTGAGCTAGCGAGCATACGAGAACAGAAAGGTGTCCCCTGAGCACAATTGAAAGCCCTGTTACAACTTCGGTCAAGTGTTGTTCGGTCAAGAGTGCTGTGACTGAGGCTCTGGGTGGCATGAGGTTGCCCTGAGAATCTGTAAGCCTGTGCCACGCTGTTCACACCAACAAGCCCCATCCTCATCTCAAACTGGGCTTATACTTCAGGAAAGATCCAGCCCTGGGTGAGGTCTGCAGCCTTAGCCCGAAAGATCTTTATTGACAGAAGGGGTGATAATTAAATATTTAACAGCCAACACTTCATTGGATGCTCTGATGAATCTGAATGGCACTGTGACCAATCAGAATGGATGCCATGACCAATCAGAATGGATAGCTTGACCAATCACAGTAGACATGATGGCCAATCTGAGTGGACTGTGGCCAATCAGAAGAGACACTGTGACCAATCGGAATGGAGCTTGGTCATACTGGGGGCATGACCCTATCTGTGGGTACATGGAAACATCAGCCCTGACTGTGTGCAACTTGGCTGTGCAAAGCTAGTTGATATTAGCTGTGCTGAGAGGAGCACAGGCCCATCTGGGAGCTACCCTGAGTCCTGTTCAGATTCCCCCAACAATTTGCGACTTGGATATTCAGTTCCTGTGACAGGCAATGGTGTGCAAGGAAGGGCTTTGGGGAGGCTGAGGGTTCTCAATAGCTTACTAGCCTTGAAACCCTGGGCAATATTTTTAATTTTTCAGTGTCTCCATTTCTCCATCTGCAAAATGGAAATAATATTTGTATGTATTGAGTGGGCTAATACACAGAAAGAACTTAAAATAGTGCCTAGCATACACTTAGGTGCTCAATAAATGAATAAATACTAGCTAAAAAGTGGACTAGGTAAGTGTTTGCCATTATTACTCATCAAAGTCTGGGAGGTGGATCAATTTGGAGGAAATCCTTGATGCCACAGTTTGCCTTGACCTGCCCACCTGTGCAGACTCACCTCCATCGAGCTCCACCTGAATCCACAGAGGCTCCCCAAAGACAGCCCGGCAGAAGGGGCTGCCTCCCGAGTTGGACAGGCCAGAGCACCCTGTCACTCTGAGTCTCTCCATCCTGTCTCTCATTGACACCTGCTTCTGAGCCATCACATGCCATTCGCTGGTTGTGCACTCGGCAAACACGGTGAATTCCCCGGGGGACGTGAACTGATGGGTCACGTTGCTGGACAAACTGCCAGGCACAATCAGAAATGTTACCAGTGTTGGAGACACACGAACACACACATTCACACATGCACCTCACAGCTTCTTTGCTCTGCAAAAATGAAAAGACGAAGAAAATGATGCTGGGTGACCAAGCCTGGCTCTTGGTGTTAGGGCAAGTTGCACTGAGACGTCCAGAAGCCACTGTGGAGGGGCTGAAACTGCACTGATTGATCAGAGAGGCGAGTATTGGCCCTGCAGGTCCGTTTCCTGCCGTTTAGCCCTCTGTGGCTCACACAGCACCCACTCAGGGCTTTTCTGCTTTAACTGTAAATTACAGGGTGCCCCAAAAGTCACACCCAAAGTCACTATGCATAGAAAGAATAGGGAATTGTAGCTAAAGGTGCCTTTGTTTACAAAATATCCAAAATATCCATTGTCCACACACCCCTGAGTTGCAGGCGTACCCAAGTGCTCCCAGTTATTCACACACACCAAACACCGTCAGGTTCTCACTGTTTCCTTTTCCCTAGATCCGCTGCTACTGCCTTATAATTCTGGTTCCCCCAGCAAGGACTTCAGCTCTAGGTCACTCTGAGGCTTGTACTATCTTGTGAATTATTGGTTCCCAGATAAATCCCCTCCTAGACGCAGAGGCTGCTCTGAATAACTGAAGATCAAGGTCAATCCCAGATCTACCAGTAGGTGGCGCAGAGCTAACCAACGCGGGACTTGAACAAATTTCACCTTACGTACATCAATTGTTACACTCGTATAAAACTGCAGAACGTTTTCCATGACCAGCAAGAAAAAAATCAAAATAGTCCACCATGCAAACAAACACAAGAAACAGAGAATGCAAGGTGAGAAGGAGCTTCTAGCAGTGGCTCTCAACCTGTGGGTCGTAACCCACAGCAACCGTGTTAAAGGGCGCGGCTTAGGAAGGTTGAAAACCCCTGTAAGAGAAAATCAGACAGGTGTGGTGGTGCAGGCCTGTAACCCCAACTCCCCAGGAGCCTGAGCCGTGAGGATCTCTTGAGCCCGGGAGTTCAAGGCTACAGTGAGCTATGATCAGCCACTGCACTCCAGCCTGGATGACAGAGCAAAATTCTACTTCTAAAAATAATACTAATAAATAAAGGGGAAATCCTTGACACCTATTATGATGATTTAATTTGAGGTTGGATTCTCCCTATCGTATTATTCATCTACAATAAACGTGATTTTATTTTATTTATTTATTTATTTATTTATTTATTTATTTATTTTTTTGAGACAGAGCCTCAAGCTGTCACCCTGGATAGAGTGCTGTGACATCACAGCTCACAGCAACCTCCAATTCCTGGGCTCAAGCGAGTCTCTTGCCTCCGCCTCCCAAGTAGCTGGGACTACAGGCGCCCACCACAACGCCCGGCCATTTTTTGGTTGCAGCCATCATTGTTGTTTGGCGGCCCGTGCTGGATTCGAACCCACCAGCTCAGGTGTACATGGCTGGCGCCTTAGCCTGTTGAGCCACAGGTGCCAAGCCACAATCTGAAATGTTTTCATCAAACTGTTTAACATAGCCTTCATGGCATTTTCTTTTTTTTTTTTTTTCCAGTGGTAAGACAGAATTTATTTACAGAAAATAATACAGAAAACACTAAAACTCCTGGTAGAAAGAGAGAAC
>CAUYON010181549.1:0-13351 GCA_963573935.1 Arctocebus calabarensis
GTCCCACTGCTGCCCCACCCACAGCCACCGACAGGATCAGACCGAATGAACAGACGCAACCACTTGCCCAATCTCCGCCACTTTAGCCTTCCTCAGGGTGTCCAGAAGCCTCACGCTGTCTCCCTGTGTCCCCAAAGGGAAGTTTCTGGGAAGATCCCACCTGACAGAGATGCCTGAAGTCCTCTCTTCCCAGTCTCACTGTGCCCAGCCTCAAGGAAGCTGTTACTCATCCGCCATCTTGCTCCGCCCTCCTTTTTCTGCATCTATTAAGAGGATCATATGGTCTCTGTTTTTGCTTCTGTTGATACAGTGAATAACCTTTATGGACTTGCATGTTAAACCATCCATGCATCCCTGGGATGAAACCTACTTGGTGACTATGTATGACTTTTTTGATGATAAGCTGTGATTTTTTTAAAGTCATATATACATAGATCACGAATACATTTATGCTTTTCTGGAATTCGATGTGTTGATATTCATACACATTGGAGTTTACATCCTCCTAATTAACATAGCTTTCACCTCATTTACTTAATCACAGTGTTAAGACATTTGTGTTCTATACTTGATAGATTTGACTTGTATCCTTGCAATATGGTCCATAGGTGTGCTCCCACCATTAACCCTCCCTCTATCAAACCACTCCCCTCACTCCCCATCTACCTCCCCTTCCATCCTTCATCCTAGGCTATAGTTGTGATTAAACTCTCATATGAAAGTGTGATTATAAATTGGTTTTATAGTAGCAGTGAATACATTGGATACGTTTTTTCCATTCCTGAGATACTTTACTAAGAAGAATATTTTCCAGCTCTATCCATGTAAACATAAAAGAGGTAAAGTATCATTTTTAGTGCTGCTTACTATTCTAGGGTGTATGTACACCACAATTTATTAATCCATTCATGAGTTGATGGGCACTTGGGTTTCTTCTAAGATTTAGCAATTATGAATTGAGCTGCAATGAACAATCTGGTGCAAATATCTTTGTTGCCAAGTGATTTTTGGTCACTTGTATATACACTTAGTAGAAGAATTGCAGTATCAAATGGCAGGGCTACATTTAGATCCTTAAGTGTTGGCTAGGATTTTGTTGAGAATTTTTGCATCTATATTCATTAGTGAAATTGGTATGAAATTCTCCTTTTTAAAAAATTGGGTCTTTTCCTCGTTTTCATATTAGGGCGATGTTTGCTTTGTAGGATGTGTTGGGGAAGATTCCTTCTTCCTCAATGTTTTGGAATAATTTCTGCAGTATGGGAATAAGCTCTTCTTTGAAGGTTTGATAGAATTCTAGTGTGCAGCCACCTGGACCAGAGCATTTTTTTGTTTGGAGATATTTTTATTGTTTTTTTGATCTCAGTACTTGAAATTGGTCTGTTCAGGAGATCTGTTTCTTTATGGCTAAGTCTAAGGAGAGGATGTGATTCCAAATATTGATCCATTTACTTCACATTGTCAAATTTCTAGGCATAAATTTTCTGGTAATATTCAGAGATAATCTCTTATATCTCTGTGGCAACAGTTGTTATTTCCCCTTTATAATTTCTGGTTGAGATTACTAGAAATTTTACTGTTCTATTTCTAGTTAGTCTGTCCAAGGCTTTATCCACTTAATTTATTTTTTCAAAAAAAAACAACTTTTTTCATTAATTTTCTGAATGATTCTTTTGTTTTCAATTTCATTATTCTGATTTAATTTTGGATATTTCTTTTCTTCTGCTGGTTAAGGCTTAGATTGTTCTTCTTTTTGCAGTTCCATAAGATGGTTTGTGAGATTGTTGATATGCTCTCCTTCTGTTTTTCTTTTTTTTCATTAAATCATTTGTACATAGATCATACATACATTTATGCCATTATGGGATTCGATGTGTTGATTATTTGTACAAATTGGAGTGCTTACATGCTACTAATCAACATAGCTTTCACCTCTTTTACCCAATTACAGCATTAAGACATTTGTGTTCTACACCTGATAGATCCAGTTTGCACTTGCATTATGCTCCATAGGTGTGGTCCCCCTACTAACCATTCCTCTGTTGACCCACCCCCCTCCGTTCCCCTCTCCCTCCCCTTCCCTCCTTTATTGTACGCTATTCTTGTGTTTTATTTTTCATATGCAAGTGTGAGTGATTATAAATTGGTTTCACAGTAGTGCTGAGTACATTGGATATATATTTTTTCATTACTGAGATACTTTACTAAGAAGAATATTTTCCGGCTCCATCCATGTAAACATAAAAGAGGTGAAGTCTCCATGTTTTTTAAATGCTGCATAGTATTCCATGGTATACATATACCACAATGTATTAATCCATTCATGGGTCGATGGGCACTTGGGCTTCTTCCATGACTTGGCAGTTATGAATTGAGCTGCAATGAACAATCTGGTGCAAATATCTTTATTGTCAAGTGATTTTTGGTAAATGTTTGTTAGAATTCACCAGTGAAGCTATCTGGTCCTGGGCTTTTCTATGTTGAGAAGTTTATGGTTACTGATTTAATTTCCTTACTGGTTATAGGTATGTTCAGATTTTCTCTTTCTTCTTGATAAAATTTGGTAAGTTATATGTTTGTGTATTATATCTATTTGTTATATTATTTAGTTAGTGTTATCTTTTGATGCTGTTTATTTCCCTGGCTTTGATTGTTATGTCCTCTCTAACTTTTCTTATTTCAGTTCTCTTTTTTCTCATTTTAGCTAAAGGTTTGTCAATTTTGTTCAAAAACCAACTCTGACTTTCATATATTTAATAAATATTGTTTTTTTCTCTTTATTTGGCTTATTTATGCTCTAATCTTCATTATTTCCTTCTTTTTGTTAACTTTGGGCTGACTTTTTTTTTCCTATCCTTGAGGTGTAAAATTAGGCTATTTATCTGGTATCTTTTTTAATGTAGGCATAAACTCCCCCCTCTAGTACCGCTTTTTCTGTATTCCATAACTTTGAGTATGTTGTTTTTTCATTTTCATTTGACCTTAGATATTTTCTAATTGTCCTCTTGATTTTTCATTAACTCATTTTTGTTCAAAAATGTATGCTTAATTTTCACATATTTGTGAATTTTCAGTTTTATTTCTGCTATTGATTTTCCTTGTTGTTGGAAAAAATACTTGGTAGAATTTCAATTACTTTATATTTGTAATGACGTGCCTATTGTACTAACATGTGATATGTCCAGGAGAATGTTCTGCATACTTTAGAAGAATATCTAATTTTATGGTGTTGGATTTCTATGTCTATTAGGTCTATTTGATTCATAGTGTTATTCAAGTCTGCTTATTTCTTATTGGTTCTCTATCTGGCTCTTCTATCTTTTTGAAAGTGAGATATTTAACTTTCCTACTATTATTGTGTTATTGTCAGTTATTTCAATTTTAAAAATGTATTTATGTGTTCTGATATTGGGTGGGAATACATTTATAATTGTTATATCAACCTGGTGAATTGAACCTTTTATCATATTTAAATGTCCTTGTTTGTTTTTAGTGACAGTTACCTCTATTTTTAGCCATATGAAGTTGTCCTACAGTTTACTGATACTGTTCTCTTTTAAAATCATTTTTATCTCCGCACACTTTCTTTGGGAAAGTTTTTATTGCTATATATTCACAGCCACTAATTTTTATTTGCTCTTTCTCCAAACAAACCATATTTTTCTTCTTTTATAAATAGTTAATAAAGTGACCATTTATTACTTTATCTCTCGCAATTTAATTTTTTATTTGTTATAAAGCATCTTAACTTATACTTTATTAAAAAAATTCTCTATGTATACAACTAGATTAACTAGCTGTATTTTTCACCCTATCTGTTGACTTTTATATAGGTCTTTTTCATTTCTCCCATGTCTCTTCTTGGGAAATATTTCCTCAAGTTTTCTGAATATATGAAATGAATTCATAATAATTTTTAACATCCTTCACTACTAATTCTATTAATCATGTCATTTCTTGGTCACTTTTGATTGAAGTTTTCTATATTGAGCGATGTGTTTTTCCTGCATATTTGTACTCCTGGTAAGGTGTTATTAGATGCCAGAAATAGTGAATTTTCCATCATTGGTTGCTGCATATATCTGCATTTCTCTACTTTGAATCAGTTTTGTCTTTCTGAGTCTTGCTATTAAGGTTAGTTAACTAGAACCATGGTAGTGTTTTATCTAAAAGTTGTTTTCCTCAGTACTGATGCACAACCCTTATTTGTAATTTAACAAATACTTTGTGAATTGTGATATTTATTCATTTTGCTGTTGGTAATTGTCACTAATCCTAGGCCTATGTAGGTTCTGATCACTGTCCCCTGTTAGACTTCTAAGTGGTTATTTCCCTGGCCTTAGGTGGATTCCTTATACACATGTGTTGATCAATATTTAACTGAATACCTTGGAAGAATCCTCTGAAAGTTGTGAAAGTTATCTTTTTATACAAAATTATTTTATATTGGAGATATCTTGGCTTCCCCAGACTTAAAGTTTCATTTTCTCAATTAAAGGAGGAACTGTGGCAGGTCCTGTCTTGGTTTCACCCTCCCTACCCTGTATCCTAGAATTTCTCTAGGCATTAAGATGCGGCAATCTTAGGGTTCATCTAAATGTGTTATCTCAGAGATCGCAACTTACTTGCTTGAGTTCTAGTGACTTGAGTGCTATTTTTCATATATTTTGTCTGTTTTTTAATTTTATTTTTATTTTTTGAGACAGAGTCTCACAATGTAGCCCTGGGTAAAGTGTTATGGCATCATAGCTCATAGCAACCTCAAACTTCTAATCTCAAGCAATCCTCTTGCCTCAGCCTCCCAAATAGCTGGGACTACAGGTTCCTGCCATGATGCGTGGTTAGTTTTTCTATTTTTAGTAGAGACAGGGTCTTGGTCTTGCTCAGGCTGGTCTCAAACTCCTCAACGAAAATGATTCTCCCACCTGACCCTCCCAGAGAGCTGGGATTACAGGCATGAGCCACTGCTCCTGGCCCTGTCTGTTTTGTTTTTAATTGTTTCACCTCAAACCTTGTCCCTATTACTCTATTTTGTTTAGAAGTGAAGGTCAAAGTTATTTTCCAAGTAGTTTTAAAAGGTGATATGTCATCACTTAAGACATATATTTTATACTTAAAAATCTAAAGTCAAAACTCTAGAGTATAAATGTTTTTATACAACAATTAAGTAAGTGAGGCTAAGGCTATGTTAACCAGTTTGATGTAAGCATTCCAAATTGTATATAAAGTCAGCACATTGGACCCCATAAATGCATTAATGTACACAGTTGTGAGTCAACTAAAAAAAAAACTTAAGGAAAAAAACTAAAGTCATGCTGTTTTAATTATGTTTAAAAGCTGTGCTTCCTATTGACCAGGAAACAATTGCAATGTTATTGTCAATACTTGCCTACATGTGAGCTTTGCCATAATATTAGTACTTACTGTCATCTCTCAAGTTCAGTTACATGCATGGTTACTATTTTATATGTTAAGTTTAATTGCCATTTAAAATATCTTCAAGGGCTGGGCGTGGTGGCTCATGCCTGTAATCCCAGGACTTGGGAGGCCGAGGTGGTTGAATTGGCTAAGCTCAGGTTTGAGACCAGCCTGAGCCAGAGCAAGACCTCCTCTCTAAAAATAGCCAGGCGTTGTGTTGGGCTTCTGTAGATTCAGCTACTCGGGAGGCTGAGGCAAGAGGATCACTTGAGCCCAAGAATTTGAGGTTGCTATAAGCTATGACACCATGGAACTCTACTGAGGGTGAGAAAGTGAGACTCTGTTTCAAAGAAATAAAAAAAAAAATCTTCAAGATGTCTCCATGATTCACCATTAAAATGAAATGTTATGGCTCAGTGCCTGTGGCTTAACGGGCTAAGGCACCAGACACGTACACCTGAGCTGGCAGGTTTGAATCCAGCCCCAGCCTGCCAAAACAACAATGACGGCTGCAACCAAAAAAAATGGCCGGGCATTTTGGCGGGCACCTGTAGTCCCAGCTACTTGGGAGGCAAAGGCAGGAGACTCGCTTGAGCCCAGGAATTGGAGGTTGCTGTGAGTTGTGATGCCACGGCACTCTCTCCAGGGTGACAGCTTGAGGCTCTGTCTCAAAATAAATAAATGAATAAATAAAATGAAATGTTATTTTGTATGAGAAAAGACTTGAACTAGAACTGTGTCGCGCACTGCCTGGGAGAAGGGTTCAACAACTTGAACTTTACCCTAGAAATGCAAATAATGTAACCTAATCATTTGTATCCTAATATTAATCTGAAATAAAAAGAATGTCTTTAACAAGTCCACAAGATCAGTTTCAGTGTGTATAAATGGATATTCTAAATTATGAGGAATATTTTGTCATGATATAATTTGATAACATTTTTTCCTTAGTATTTACAAGAAAGAATATATTAGAATTCTTATATTCAATGGCATCTTAGATTCAGTTAGATAAAATAAGTGATGAACTAGCCAGGATACTGATGAAGCAATGCAAAATAATCCTAAAATATTAGTGGTTAAAGTAAGACAGAAATCCATATATATTTAATAGTACATGTGAAATAACAAGATAAATTTTATAAGGATACACATACAAAATAAATACAAAATATTTTAGGATGTTTTCCCATGGGATAAAGTAGATAAATGGCATAGGGAATTGGGTAAAAGGGGAGAAGGACAAAAGAAAGAAGGAATCAAGAAAAAGAAGGAGAGAGTGGAGAAAGAAAGAGGGAAGGAATTGGATAGCAGAGAGGCTTTGTCCAGATAAATGATAACTTGCCAAGAATTCAGAATGATTAGTTAATTCATTCCTCTTCATTTAAGGTAAACAAAACAAAGGAAAACAAAGACAGAATGAAATGCCCCCAAATGACCACATCATGTGTGTTTCTTGCTCATTTCATTTGGTTTAATTCTAAGATTTCATCTTTGGTGTTATCCTCCAAAGGATCAACAACTTATTGACTAATAATACAAAGCAAATGGGGTATTTTTATGAAAAAGTAAGTTCTCCATCAGTTGAGGTATGCAAGCAGATGCTATAAGCATGCTTGTCATGTATCCATAAAAAAGAAGGTGAAAATTAACTGAGTATAGGGATTGGATAAAACTAAAATGCTCTTTGAGATGCCCTGAAACATTCTTATTCTAGGATGCCACTTCAACCTCCCTTCTTGTATTTTAGCTAGATCAATTTCTCCTAATGTTTTTTTTTTTTTTTTGAAAAAAAGGCGCCCGCCGCAACGCCTGGCCATTTTTTGGTTGTAGTCGTTATTGTTGTTTGGCGGGCCCAGGCTGGATTCAAACCCTCCAGCTCAGGTGTACGTGGCTGGCACCTTAGCCTGTTAAGCCACAGGCACCGAGCCCCTAATTTGGTTTTAAAAGGTTAGATTTCGTCATTTAAGAACACATATTTAAATTAAAAAATTTAAAGTCACATCTTTATTTTTTCATTGTATAATTATTTATCAAACACATAGTAAATGACAATTTTTTTTTGTAAGTATAAAGGAGTAGAGTAATGAACAAAATAGACAAATACAGATACCAAAAGACCGTCTCTCATCAGACTTGAGTCTAGATTTTTTTTTATAGTGTTTTCTTTTCAACCTAGGCATTTATCTTGCTTGCTTTAGTGATGGCAGGTTTCATGCGATCACTAATAGGCATAGGCATTGATGTGCTATAACTGTCACTTATTATATGATCATTGACAAAAATCATAGAAATTTAGAGCACTTACACTTCATCAATTGTAATAACATACACACGTGTCTTACTACATGGTTGTAATGCTTAAATTAAGGGGCTCAGCTACAGCTTGGTCTTTACATAACAAACACAAACAATGTAACCTAGTTGTTTGTATCCTCATATTCATTGGACACTATAAAAAAGGGTAACACTGAACTGTAAGCATAGGGTAAAATAACAGAATCAACAGCAAGAGAGTAGAAAGTTAACCCTTTATCCTTAAATTTTCTTGTTATTTTATCTTATCTTCTTTGAATCATTTCATCTACATTCAAGAATGACTACCTTTAGGTGAAAAATTATTTTCTACTATTGCAATTCAATCATTTAATTAGTTAAATTTAATTTAAGCCAGGGTGTGTCTTGAAAACCATGCTACCATATGATTGCTATTGGCCAGGATGCAATTGTGATGTTGCCAATATCAAAGCACATACGAATTTTATCATGGCTGTCTATATTGTTGCCCTTTAAACTGAGTTATGTGCACGGTTACCACTATAAGTAATGAGTTTAATGGCCATTTAAAATATCATTAAAAATATTTCACCAACTCCAAAACAAACAAATTCTACATAGAATCATAGAAATTATACAAGATTCTGCTGAAAGATTATTGGATCAATAATGAAATTAAGATGGAAATCAAAAGATTCCTCAGACTGACCAACAAAGGGGACACAAACTAACAAAATCTATGGAATTCAGCAAAAGCAGCCCTAAGGGGAAAATTCACACCCTTAAATGCTTACATCAAAGAGACAGATTGCTAATAAACAATCTAATGACACATCTCAAGGAAACAGAAAAGGGAGAGCAAACCAAACCCAAAGCTGGCATAAGAAAAGATATAACTAAGGCTAAAGCAGAAATAAACAAAATGGGAGAAAAAAATAATAGAAAGGACCAATTAAACAAACAACTGGGTTATTTAAAAGATACAATTAATAGGCCTCCTGCTATATTAACCAGAGAGAGAACAAACAGGACCTGAACAGTCTAACTCAGAAACAAAAAGCAGAGCTATTACAACTGATATCATAGAAATACAAAATATCACCTGTGAATACTATGGAAATCTCTACACACATAAACTTGAAAACATAGAGGAAATGGACAAATCCGGGAAACACACAACCTCCAAAGACTCAAGAAGAAATATAACTCCTTAACAGACCAATAATGCAATAATGAGCAAGAATATTGAAGCAGAGGTGGTGCCTGTGGCTCAAAGGAGTGGGGCCCTGGCCCATATGCTGAAGGTGGTGGGTTCAAACCCTGCCCTGTCAAAAAAAAAAAAAAAAAAAAAGAAAGAAAGAAAAAAGGAAAAATGAATATTTAAGCAGTAATGAAAAAAACTTCCAAAAACAAAAATAGCCCTGGGCCAGATGGATTCATAGCCAAATTTTACCAGACCTACAAAGAAGAGCTGGTACTCAACTTCAGAAATTATTTCATAACATTGAGAAAGAGGGAATCTTCCTCAACTCATTCTATAAAACTAATATCATCTCAATACCAAAGTCAGGAAAGGACACAACTAAAATAGAAAACTACAGAGCAATATCCCTTATGAATATAGATACAAAAATTCTAAATAAAATATTAGCAAGCCAAATTTAACACTACATCAAAAAAATAATCTACCATGATGAAGTTGGCTTCATTGCAGGGATGCAAGGATGCTTCAGCATACATAAATCCATAAATATGATTTAACACATAAACAGAAGGAAAAACAAAGACCTGATCATTTCAATAGATGCAGAAAAAATATTTGACAAATTTCAGCACCCTTTTATGATTAAAAACCCTCAACAAACTAGGCATAGAAGGAACATGTCTCAATATTATAGAAGCCACGTATGACCAACCCACAACCAATATCATACTGAATGTTGAAAAGTTAATAACATTCTCCCTAATAACTGGGACAGGGCTACCCACTATCATTGCTCCTATTTAACATAGTGCTGGAAGTCCAAACCAGAGCAATCAGGCAAGAGAAAGAAAAAAAGGGTATCCAAATCTAAAAAATAGAGGCCAAACTACCACCTTTTGCTGATGATATACTCTTATATCTATAAAATCCAAAGGTTACACTAAGAGACTCCTGGAATTGATAAATAAATTCAGTAAAGTCTCAGGTTACAAGATTGCAATGTCAATGTGCACATCAGTAACATTTGTATACACCAATAGTAGTCAAGATAAGAGTCAAATCAGACTCCATTCCATTCACAATAGCTACAAAGAAAATAAAATACCTAAAATAGACTTAACCAAGGAGGTAAAAGATCTCTACAAAGAGAACTACAAAACACCAAGGAAAGAATTTGCAGATGACCCAAACAAATGGAAATACATATCATGATCAAGAATTGATAGAATCAACATTGTAAAAATGTCCATACTACACAAAGTGACTTACAGATTCAGAGCAATCCTCATCAAAATGCCAATGTCATATTTTGTAGATCTAGAAAATATAATTTTGCACTTTATAGAATTATTTTGGAGAAAAGCATGAATATCCAAAGCAATCCTAAGCAAAAAGAACAAATCTGGAGGTGTCACATGACCACACTTCAAACTATACTACAACACTACAGTAACTAAAATAGCATTGTATTGGCTCAAAAATAGACATAGACCAATGTAACAGAACAGAGAACTCAGACACAAAACCATTCACATTCAGCCAATTGATCTTTGACAAAGAAGACAACAATGTGAACTGGGGAAAAGAAACCCTATTCGTTAAATGGTGCTGGGAAAATTGGATAGACACATACAGAAGATTAAAGCAGGATCCATATGTCTCATAACTCACAAAAATTAATTCAAGATGAGTAAAAGACTTTAATGTAAGGTGTGAAACCATAAGAATTCTATAAGAAAATAATAGAAAAACTCTTTTAGGTATCAGCTTATGAAAAAAACTTATGGAGAACATCCCAATGGCAATCACAGCAATAATAAAAATAAGTGAATGGGACTATTAAGTTAAAAATCTTCTTCATAGCCAAGGAAATAATCAATAGAGCAAATAGACAACTTACAGAATGGGAGAAAATATTTGGAGGTTATACATTTGATAAAGGGCTAATAACCAGCATCTACAAAGAACTCAAATACATCAGCAAAGAAAAAAACAAATCCCTTTAAAAAGTAAGCAAAAGGCATGAGAGTAATCTTTTTGAAAGAAGATAGATAGATGAAAAATAACCATATGATAAAAATGCTCAATGTCACTAATTATCAGAGAAATACAAATTAAAACCACAGGGAGATATCACCTTACCCCAGTTAGAAAGGATTTTATTAAAACATCCACACCCCATAGGTGCTGGCATGGATGCAAAGAGAAAGGAATGCTTATACACTGTCAGTGGCACGCAACCTCTGTGGAAAACAGTATAGTGATACCTCAAAGAACCACAAGGTGACCAACCAATTGATCCAGCAATACCACTAATGACTAAAAACTAGTCATTTTATTAAACAAATATCTGCACTCAAATGTTTATTGCAGCACAATCCACAATTACAAAGATGTGGCATAATCCAAGTGCCCACCAGTTGACAAGTGTATTAACAAAATGTAGTGGACACATACTATGGAAAGCTACCAGGAAGGATGAATTAAGACCTTTTGCAACAATTTGAATGGAACTAGGGTCCATTATCCCAAATGAAGTATCCCAAGAATGGAAAAACAAATACCACATGTATTTGCTATTAAACTGGTAGTAAGTACATTGGCATAGAGGGAAGTAAAACTCAGTGGAAATCAAGAGGAGGGGCAGTGGAGAGGAATGAACACTATCTGGGTGAATGGCACAATTATAACCCTGACTCAAGCATATCAAATCCATACATACAAAGTAAAAACATTTGCACCTCCATGATGTTTTGAAATATGCAAAGAAAAAACAAATTCACTATGATTCCCCAGTGAAATGAAAAACTATTCAGGCTAGGCACAGTGACTCATGCCTGTAATCCCAGCACTCTGGGAGGCCAAGGTTGGTGGATTGCTTGAACTAAGGAGTTTGAGACCAGCCTGAGCAAGACCAAGACCCCATCTCTGCTAAAAATAGAGAAACTAGCTAGGCAGTGTGGCTGACACTTATAGTCCCAGCTACTTGGGAAGCTGAGGCAATAGGATCACTCAAGCCCAAATGTTTAAGGTTACTGTGAGCTATGATGTCATGACTGTAACCAGGGCAACTGAGTGAGATTCTGTCTCAAAAAAAAAATTATTTGTATGATGAAAAACTTATATCAGAAAATATGATAAAAATTATCTCTTAAATAGGTTTCTAATAGGTCTTTTGATTTTTATAAAAAAAAAGAAATGTTTAATTATAAGAAAATAATTTATTGTTGTATAAATGATAGCATTATTACTTACTAGTACATAAAATAACCTTTATCTGTACTCAGAGGAGCCAAGATGGCGATCTGTAGCCAGCTTTCTGCAGAGGTTCTCGTCCAGAAGCAGAGTTAAAGGACAGAAACTCAGCACGAAAGCCGATGGTTTGGATCTGAGCCAAAAGGAAAGGTTGAAGAGCGCACATCAACCACGCTGGGGTGACCTGAGACCCCGAGGACACAAACAAAAAGGTACAGAGCACATCACCAAGCAGACGGGAGTCCCCACCCCCATGAGAGAGGTTCGCAGTATACTCCATACCTCCATACAAACAAGTAGGCAGAGTTCGGATGTCCTCCCACTCTACCCCATGGGAGAGATGCTCTAAAAACCAGAACTCCTTCCCCTACTAGGGTGCCACGACGCTCTCCAGCCAGGCATAAAACTGTATATACTCTCTACCTGCAAGTTGGCATTCCTGGTGTTCCCCTCCACTCTCACCCTGAGATCTGGGGGCGTGTTCCCCACAGAGTCCAGATTCTTGGAGATTTTCTTCAGGGGTCTGAACAGGCACAGACTGTCCCTGAACTGTGCTGGTTTTCCAGCTCGGAGTGACCCCAGGGAAGACCTGGCTGGTGGGAAGGTCTCCTGAGGCATGAGACACAAGACCAGCTCCAGGAACAATAGCTGGAGAGCTGCATCCCTGGGGATGTTTTGAGGAGACACTCCCAGTCTTCTGGGCAGGCAGGGGAAGTGGCCGGCTTCTCCAGTGCCGTCAGAGCGGACTGGCAACCAAGTCACGTGAAGGATTTGCCTGAGGCGGTACCAGCTGGACACAGCAGGGATTAGAATACTCACAGAGGGGCTGCTTTGCTTAACCTGGCCCTCAGGGAATGAAAGCTGAGACAAAGGGCTGGAACTCACAAACGGAGTAAAACCCACTTGCAGCCCCAGTCTGATCAGGGAAAATAGCCTTGACAGAAATAAATTCTGTGAACTTGTTCTGTTCCAGCAGCAACATCAATCAGGGACAGGTCTGGAACTGAGTGAATCACCCCAGCCCCTGTTAAGTACCCAGGTTGTCAGGCCTCACCTCCCCCTGCCAAACAGTGACAGGGAGTAGCAGACTAGTTGTGGAGCCACAGACCTCACTGTGACCCAGGCAGGCGCAAACCTCTGGAGCATCTGCTCATTGGAGGAAACTGGATCACAACTGTTACCACTGACTGGGTGTGA
>CAUYON010181551.1:0-16905 GCA_963573935.1 Arctocebus calabarensis
TTATTAACATAGATGCAAAAATCTTCAATAAATTACTAGCAAATGGAATCCAACAGTACTTCAAAAAAATAATTCAAAATCAAGTGCTTTTCATCCCTGGGATAGTTCAACATATGCTAATCAATAAATGAGATTTACCACATAAACAAAATTAAAACCAGAAACCATATAATTATCTCAATAGATGCAGACAAAGCATTTCATAAAACACAGTATTCCTTCATGATAAAAACCCTTAACAAAGTAGGCATAGAAGGAAAATACATCAAAATAATAAAAGCCACATATGCCAAACCCATAGCCAACATCATACTGAATATTGGGTAAGGTTGAAAACATTCCCTCAAAGAACTGGAAGAAAATAAGGATGCCCACTTTTACCATTTCCATTCAATACAGTACTGGAAATCCTAGCCAGAACAATCAGGCAAGAAAAAGAAAAAAAGGACATGCAAATTGGAATAGAGGAGGTCAGACTATCCCTGTTTGACAATAATATGATCTTATATCTGTAAAGCCCTAAAGACTCTTCTAAAAGACTTGTAGAAGCAATAAATAAATATAGCAAAGTCTCAGGTTACAAAATTAATGTACACAAACTGGTAACATTTATATACACTTAGAACAGCCAAACTGAGAATTAAATCAAGAACTCTATACCATTTATAACAGCTATAAAAAAATAACAAAGGAATATACTTAACCAAGAAGATGAAAGATCTCTCTACAAGGAGAACTACAAAACACTGATAAAGAAATCATGGATGACTTAAAAAAATGGAAAAACATCCCATGTTCATGGATTAGAAGAATCAATATCATTAAAATATCCATTCTATCCCAAATGATTTATAGATTTAATAAAATTCCCTTAAAATACCAATATAATTTTTCACAGAAAAAACAATCCTAATTTCATATAGAATTTAAAAAATGGCCCAAAGAGCCAAAGCAATCCTAAGGAAAATGAATAGATCTGGAAGCATCATATAACTCAACTTTATTCTTTAGGCCTATAGTAACTAAAACAGCATGGTACTGGTATGTGTGTAAAAGTAGGCATACAGATCAACAGAACAGTATATAGGTCCCAGAAATAAAATCATCACTTACAATCAACCGATCTTTGACAAAGAAGACAGAAATATATAGAGAGATACTCTATTCAATAAATGGTCCTGGGAAAATTGGAAAGTCACATGTAGAAGAATGAAGCTAGATTTCTATCTTTCACCGTACAAAAAATTTAACTCACAGTGTATGAAAGACTGAAATGTAATGCCTGACACCATAAAAATACTAGATGAAAACTCAGGAAAAACTCTTCTGGACATTGTATAGGCAAATAATTTATGATTAAGGTCCTAAAAGCAAATACAACAAAAACAAAAATAAATGAGGCTTAATTAAATTAAAAACTTTCTGCACAGCAAAAGAACCAATAGAGTAACACAGACAACACACACTATGTGAGAAAATACTAGCAAACTACATATCTGACAAAGGATAAATAATCCAGAATATACAAGGAACTCAAATGAGCCAGAAAAAACCAAATAACTCCATTAAAATGTGGGCAGACTACATGAACTGACATTTCTCTCTTTTTTTTTTTTTGAGACAGAGCTTCAAGCTATAACCCTGGGTAGAGTGTCGTGGCATTACAGATCACAGCAACCTCCAATTCCTGGGCTCAAGCGAGTCTCCTGCCTCTGCCTCCCAAGTAGCTGGGACTACAGGCACCCACCAATTTTTGTTTGGGTTGCAGCCGTCATTGTTGGTTGGCGGGCCCAGGCTGGATTTGAACCCGCCAGCTCAGGTTTACATGGCTGGCGCCTTAGCCCGCTGAGCCACAGGCTCTGAGCTGAACCGACGTTTCTCAAAAGAAGATAGACAAATGGCCAACAAACAAGAAAAGTCTCAATATCACTAATTATCAGGGAAATACAAATTAAAACCTCCATGAGACTACCATACCCTGGTTGGAATGGCCATTAATAAAAAGTCAACTATTGTCAATAAATATTGATGTGTAAGCAATAAAAAGGGAATGCTGATACACTGTTGGTGGGAATGTAAATTAATACAACTGGCAAAACAGAATGAAGATTTCTCAAAGTACTGTGAATAAAAGCAGACCTACTATTCAATCCAGCAATCCCACTACTAAAGGAGAAGTCATTATATCCAAAAGACACATGTGCTTGTGTGTTTATCATGGCATAATTCACAACTGCAAACGTGGAATTAACCTACGTTCCCACCAACTCGTCAGTGGATATATATATCTATATGTATATATATCATGGACTACTACTTAGATATATCATAAAAACGAATGATACATCTTTTGCAGCAATTTGAATGGAACTGGAAATCATAATCCTAAATATCTTGGGAATGGAAATACAAATACTGCATATACTCATTTGTAAGTGGGAACTAAGTGATGTGCAAACACAATCACACAGAGTGGTATAATGGACTTGGGAGACTTAAAAGGTGGAAGCGTGAGAGGTGGATGAGGGATCAAAAATAATTTATCAGGTACAATGTACACTATTTGGGTGATGGGTACACTAAAAGCCTTGACTGAACTACTTTACAATTCATCTATGTATCAAAAAACCACTTCTACTCACTACATCTATTGAAATAATAATAATAATAATATCAGCAAGGAAGCATTTCGTAAATATCCACATCCAGGTCTCACTCCAGAATCTGAGTCTCTTGTGTGTGGGGCTCTGGCATGAGTATCTTAAAAAATTTCCCCATCCAATTATAAAATTCAGAGAGGATTAAAAACTACATTAGGAAATCAAGTCTTTCCTAAGAATTCTTAATTTGCTGATTGGACAACAGAGTTTGCTAATGCAGACCTAGTTTATTTCTTGACCTTAGAAAACAGTACTCTTCAGGAACAGGTTAAAGCCTAAAGCAAATTGCTTTTTCACTCATTCCAAATTTTCAAATGATTCAAGTAGACTCAGACTAATTCAGAAAGGAATACTGAGCTCAGACACCAGACACAAATTCAGAGGATATTTTCCTTTTTTCAAAAATGACCTGGAGGATAACATCAGTAGAGCTAAGGATCCCCTCCTCCCTTGTCCTGACCTACCCACTATTGAAATTTGAGAGCAAATTTATTTTACATTAGAGATAATTAATGTCAGATTTATTTGTTACAGTAAGGCAACAGAAATGAATGAATTTCATTCTATCAAATACAATAGAAATGCCTCTGGCTTTCTCACAACCTGTTTTTCCCAATATCTTTGCTAAGGTGTTTAAAACATAGCAACCTAAATCTATCACCTCTCCTAAGATTGTTCTTTCCTCTCTTTCTTCTCCCTTTCAAGGAGAGGGCGGGAGGCTTAGATAGGGGGGCTTCGTGGAGGTTTGGTTTGGGAGAGCAACGCTTCTGCTTTGCATTCAATGACTTCACATTAGTAGCTAGCAATTGACTATGGTGGGAGTATTTACACCACAGGAATCGGCAAGTGCTACAAATTAGGGATTTTTTTTTTTTTCTTCTTGGAGAAGAGGTTTTTAAATGTTTGCCAGCATTCTACCTGTCATAGGTTTTCTCTGGGGAGTTCCCAAATTAAAGATAAGAGTGTTTTCACTGGGATTATATTTTAAATTGTTGTCCAAAGAAGATTTTGGAAACCTGTGGTGTTAACATCACACTTTCATAAGGTATCTAAAAGTCATCTCAAACTTTGCATATGCCAATAATTCTTGGCATATAGTAGGCAATCAATATTTATTAAGTGAACAAATGTTTTTGAGTGTGTACTCACTGTGTGTGTTTGTATCAAACCATAGGAAATTACCACTATGTGACCTTTTTTGCCAGATATTATTACTAGATAGTATGACACCTCAACAGTCATTTAATTCAACTCTTCATTTTACAGATGAGGTCCTTGAGAACACAAAAAAGCAAATGACTTGCTTTAGGGACAGTTAGTAATGGAAACACGTTATAAGGAAAATGTTTTTGAAAGTAGAACACCGAGATAATATCTATCAGTAGTGCGTGGGCTATTGTTCTTCCCCATGTGTTATGGTTTTTGTCTTCATCTCTGAGCAGGCTGGGAGAAATGCTTTCAAAGAGACTTTCATTCCCTATGGGTAGAATAACACTTTCCAGAGCACTCAAAGGCTCGGAGCTGCTCCTTCACCACTGTCAACAGGTCGTTCTTCTGCACTGGATAAGTTGGGGCCAGGAAGCACCTTTAGCTATAATGCTTTGGGCCTTTGGCAGGAGAGCTTACAGCTCAATACCTTTAGGAGTCAGCTGTGAAATCTGGACTTAACTGAAGTCTTGAGCTAGGAACACTTGGAGTATGGCTGCAGTGCGTGGCTTTTTGATACTGAGACCTCAGCTCTGTGTGTGTCCTACTCCATTTTTGCCAAACCCCCTTGCTGGCGAGTCGTGTCCTGGAGAGAAAAGATCTCAACGGCCTTCTCCATAAAAAATGTAAGGGGAGAATTCTGATTTCTTTCAAATATTCCCTATAGAGTGAATTTGAGTGGTTTCATCTGAAGTTTCCCAATGCGTTACGTTTGATGTGGATTTATTGCTTAATAAAATTTACTAGAAAGGAGGGGGGCTGGTGGGGGGGCTGGTGGAGGGGCTGGTGGCAGGACATTTGTGTTTACTTTCAAAATGAGTCAGGATTAAGAACGATTCAAGGGAAGGGCATCATGCTGATGACACTAAACAATTGCAGGGGTCCCATTCAACAGAGCCTGCAATTCTTTTTACATGATATTGTTACTCTGATTATCTAGTGGTGCATTTTGCTTCCTCTGAAAAGACCTTTAACCTTGAAATGAAATTTAGCTATAGACTTCCTTGCATGCTCAGATTTGAGTGGTTATGAAGAATTTTCTTTAAAATAAATACAAACTCCCTAAAAAGCAGACCTAATTTGCTGGAGTATATTTTGCAAACTTTCTCCCTGAATGTTGAACCACTGGATTTTGCAAGGCTACCCTCTAAGTCAGGATAAGTAATCTTTCAGATGTCTGCACTAAAAACCCTGGGCTCTGTCTGCAGAGGTGTGAAAAACTTTGCTTCTAAACTCATTCTATGCTTACGGTTGTGGTACAAGTTAGACTTCCTTAAGTCTTACAAGACATTTATAAGCTGTATCTGTCTGCCTGGCTGCAGAATTTCCTGTCAGGGCTTCCCCCTCTGTGGGAGCTGGGAAACTGTGTAGGTTCACTTCCTTGGTCGACTCCCGTATCTTCTGTTATAATATATAATATATTCCCATTCTCTATATAATATATTCCTTACAGAGTCTGGATGACTTCCTAGCCTGAAATACTTCCAGGGCGTATGATCCATGTTCCACGCATGATAGTTTAAGCTTGTGAGTGTAGCTCTGGAGACTTTCCATATGGGTTCAAACCCCAATTTTGTCAACCATAGGACTTTGAAGCAAGTTACATATGCTCTCCTTGCCTGGTTTCCTCATCCGTAAAAGAAAAAAATAGTAATAATAATGATCTTGCAGGGTTTATGGGGTGATTAAATGAGCTAGTATTAGAAAAAGGCTTGCTATATTGCACATATAAACATCATTATGAATGGAATAATGTCCCAACCTCACCACCTTTAAATAGTTTCCCTTGATTATCAATGTCTCTCCCAGTCTCACCTGATTCTCCAAACTAATCACACATCTGTTCACTCATCTGTAGGATTAAATCATCTTTGTGTCTTTGGCATGTGCTTCAATTTGTGAATGATTTATGATGAACATTTTCCTTGAGCATCCTTCATTTCTGTAATTCCAGACCTTTCTGGTTCATTCCAGTTGCCAGCCTGGAAGTACTATCATGGCCACATTCCTCCCTATTTTAAAAAAATTAATGTTTTTTTCTTTCCAGTTAGACAGCTAAGCACATATAAACACACTCATGGCTGTATTACCTAGATATAAAGTGGTTTAATTAGAGTGGCTCAGTGACAAGTCTTACAAGTGTTGGGCTGGGATTCTCTTGAGAGAGGTGAAGCCGCATCTTCTTCATCAACTTTTCCTGTCATGTGTGGCAAGAGGTGGGAGCAGTGAGACTTAGCAGCAGGTAGAGGCACAGAGATGGGTACCTGGAGGGTGTCACATCCAGTACAAGAGGCAAAGGAAGAGTCTCAGGATGAAGTAAGCATTAGGATATCTGAATGGAAGCCACAGTGAGCCAGGGAAAAACTGTCCCAGAATTGTACCCATGAAGCAGGAGCCCAAGGTCACTGTCTACAGGGCAGGCAAGACAAGGCAGATAAGGAGCAGGGCTTATATAGCCCTGTGTAGGGATCTAGCATGGAGTGAGCATACTCTGCTTATGCCACTTTTGGGGGGAAACAGCTGCTGGTCACCATGGCATCCGTTATCCTGAGTGCATTAAGGACTTGGAATACATAATAAAACTATCATTTGCTACTTGAATTTGTTTGGATCTTAATTTGCACAAGAAGCTTCATAAAGTTATTTGTTTCCTAAGTTTCAAAAGTGAGTAGTGAATGTTCAGATAGCAAGGGTGTTTTGATATTAATGGGATTTAATTTACCTCACCTCTCTGTGAGGTGACCACACAGAGAGGTCAATGTCATTGAAAAAGGAGTTTATTATTTACAGTTTTCAGAAGGAGGGGGATACACCACCCATACAGAGTTGGTCAGCAGCCAGAAAGCATGAATGGGCACAAGTCCTGATTATGGCTTCTGCAGGAAAGGCAAGCAGGGCAGGGTATTCAGGATTGGCTAGTTTGAATAATTTTGGTGGGCTCTGGATAATAATTCTGGTGGTCTCTGGACATTTGGGGCCCTGGGGTGATATAGGGCAGGAGATAGATTGGCTTTGATTGGGTAGGGATATGGGCTCTGGATTTCTTGTTTTGCACATGAAACAGGTGCTCAAAGGCAAGTTCCTTACTATCTGCAAGAATCAGCTAATGGGTGGGCAGTCTCCCCCTGGCCAGCAAGGTCCTCAAGGTATCAAAGAATCATAGAATATAGATAATAAAAAACATGATCAATACAAAGAGGAACGTTTTTCTGTAGAGACTGGACTAGAAAATTCTGAGTACTCCTTCCCCTATACCATGTTCTCATTTACTCTTTCCAGCAATACCATGAGGTTGGCATTGCCCTCCCACAAGTTCCCTAAGAAATCAACTCAGGGTGGCACCTGTGGCTCAAAGGAGTAGGGCTCTGGCCCCATGTGCTGGAGGTGGCGGGTTCAAACCCAGCCCCGGCCAGAAAATGCAAAAAAAAAAAAAAGAAAAGAAAAGAAAAGAAAGAAATCACTCATAATTAAGGAAGATTAATAAGAGAAAGAGGTTTATTTATCATGCAGTGATTACCCAGTATCCTGGTGAAGTTCAGATATTTTTATACTTGTCTTTTTGGAGGGGAGGGGAAATTATGAGTAAAGGTAATTCTATTTAGGGCAATAGAGAATTGCTAGTGAAGATAAATGGATAGGGAGACAGATGGACTTATAAATTAAACTGCGAACAGGTATTATGTTTCAAGTGATTTGGGCCACGTCTGGTGGCATTCTTGATCTTCTTTCTTACATTATATTGAAATAAGAGGGAGAGAAAAGGAAGTTCATTGTTTTTGTTTTTTTAGTTTATGCAGGTAGAGGGCAAACCTTCTCCAGCACCAATAGGTCATGGGTTATATTGACTATTGTTTATTTTTGTTTAGGGCAAGGGTTAATATGGTTTTTGCTTGAACTTTTATGTATAAAACCATGGTTTTGGAAATAAAAAGGCAGGACACTCTTAGAGAGGTTACTCTCAGTGCTCTCCAGAAGTGCTGGTCTTCTGATAATAAAGCTTGTTGGACCTAATTCTCACCTCTGGATTTGGTTGACAGTGACAGATGGCTGGAGCCCTCCCACCCAGTAACACAGCTAGAGGTGCATGTCCATGGGCACAGCCTGGCCAGCCCCATAGCCCTGTTGTTTGCCCTCAAGGCAGCCACAAGCAGCTACAAACATGTTAAATCTGCATAAACCCGAGGTTTCAGTCCTCACCTTGGATTTTGATGTATGTCCAAATTAGAAGCTTAGTTTAAGGGAAAAAAGCCAACCTTTTCAGCTGACACCAGAGCTGAATAAAGGAAGTGCAGGGCCTGTGAGCACCAGTCCAGACTGGAACTTCCTGTCCTTTGCTCAGCCTGGTATTAAACTCAGAGGCCTAATATGGCCATTTACATTCCAAGAGCCTGAACAACTTCAGTGCTGCCTCAAGCAGCAGGTGGAGCCAAACTATTTTCTCTTTGAGGTCTAATAATCCCCCAACAGCAGTGGCAGAATTTAAATCGCTAATCTATCAACTGCCAGCTGGATAACCTGGGGCAAGGCACTTTAGTTCCTTCATCTGTGAAATGGGGATGATGATAGCTGAAGGAGCTCAGGAGCTTTCACCCCCAAATATGCGTGTTTTGAATTGCAGGCCCCTGGCTCATGCCAGTCATCCTAGCACTCTGGGAGGCCAAAGGCGAGTGAATAGCCTGAGCTCAGGAGTTTGAGATCAGCCTGAGCAAGAGAAAGACCCCATCTCTAAAAATAGCTGGGTGTTGTGGCAGGTACCTGTAGTCCTAGATACTTGGGAGGCTGAGGCAAGAGAATCACTTGAGCCCAAGAGTTGGAGGTTGCTGTGAGCTATGACACCACTGCACTCTATGGAGGGTGACAAAGTGAAACTGTCTCATATAAACAAACAACAACAGAAAACCCCCAAACTTTGGCATCTATCTGTTTTAAATTGATACGAAAGCAGGATTGCTGAAAATATAATGTTCACTTAAAGGACTGCCCCAAGGGGATGTTTATATTCCAGGGGTGGCTTAGAGTCATAACAAGGGTGAGCCAGGGACAGTGCTCTGCAGGAGTGACATTGGCCATGCTATGTGGAGTAAGGTACTTTTGTGTGTGGGGACTCTGGAGCAGGGCTGTTGGTTGTCAGCCTAGGAGCTGCCACTTCCCAGCTGTGACTTGAGGCAAGTGACTTAATAATAAGAGCTAACCCTTGAGAACTTTTGTAAGCCCTATGCATAGAATAACTCATTTGGTCCTCAAAATCAAGGAGGGTATGAGTATTGTCCTCCTCTCCTTTACCCGTGAGAAAATTGAGGCATAGGTGGGTATGTAACATGCCAAGGTCAGAACGCTTGTAAATGACAGGACCAGAATTCAAATTCATGCAGTCTGGGTGAGTCCAGATTTAATCACAGCCACTATGCTTTACTATTGTATTTGAGCTTGAAAAACATTCTTTTCCTTACCTGTAAAATGCATGTGATTATAATAATCCCTACTGCCTGGGGTTGCTGAGGGGTAAATTGAGTTAATCTGTAGGAAGAGTTGAACACACCCTGGGTAAGGGTTGGCTTTGTTCTTCATCCTAGGCTGACATGTCTCCTTTTTGTACTAGCTGTTTTCCCTTGTGTCCCCTCTTTGGGGCCATAGGAAGTGGGTAGGACCAGAGGGCGTATATTACCAGCTAAGTTTAGAAAAGAAAACTACCCTAGAGCATATAGTAACTGCATCAATGCCCTATCCTTGTGCCTCCTGATCTTGGTAAACATCTGATGGGGTCACAGCCGGTACTTTTCAGCCATACTTAATCCATTTCTGTTTGAAAACCAACAAAGTCTGCCCCTTACACAGTGTCAGTAGCCACGGTCTCCAGAGAACGCGAGGACTCACACCTGAAGGGAGAAATCAAGAGCCCTGGACATGGTACGACCTTGGGTACTTTGACCCAGCCACTGAGGGGGAATCTTCTCCGGGAGCACTGCTTGTGCTGTGTCTGCTCCCCCCTAGCCTGCCCCCACTTCCCCAGGCTCAGAGAGGCGTGGTGTTAGTCCACCAGGGAGGAGGAGGGCGGAAGTCTCTCTCTGGGTAGATTCTGTGCAGCCCAAGGAGGAGATGGGAATTGAGGCCATTTTCCTGGCTAATTTACAAGGACTATTCTCCATAATCCAAGTGAACACCTTACCTCTCTTAGTCCCACCCCACCCCCACCATTTTTTCCCCAATAGTACCCTAAAAGGATGAAACGGATTTATATCCCTGCAGAAAAGAGTTTAATGATATATAAGGAAAGATTCTTATCTATAAAAGTGAGCAAAATGTAATGAGAAGATAAAAAAATCTCCATCCACAAGGACTTTAAAACCTTAAATAGTTTTCCTAATTAGAAGAACATACATACATTCTTATTTTGAAAAATATAAGAAAATATCAGTCATTCTTTGTCTGTGTTCCAGAAATAATTTTCTACTATTTTGAAGTATTTTTAAGACTGATTAAAAGTTGCACATTATTTTTTCCCATAAAATTGGTATTATTCTGTACTATACAATATTTTTAAAATTTGTAGATTATGTTTTATCATAATAATTCTCCTTCTTTATTAAATACACATTTTTATTTATTTATGTATTTATTTTTGTCTTATATTACTCAATTCTTATTTATTTCTTATTTATTTATTTATATATTACTCAATTATTATGTATTTATTTTTGTCTTATATTACTCAATTATTCTTATTTATTTCCATTTATCTCATTTAAGGTTATGTTAAGTATGAGGGCAGGCAGCCACTGATTTGGGGTGGGTTTGCAGCATGGAGTCAGGGTGTTGGATTAAATGTGTGGAAATAACCTTGTTCTCTTTAGTACACTAAAGCAAATTCAGTGTGCTAAAATAATTTTTAAATTAAAAACATTAATTTCTTGGGTTAAAGCAAATTGCACCTAGAAAAAGTTAATATTATTTGTATAAAAGGTGTTTCCAAGATGCAATTCCAGTATTGATTTTGGAAGTTCCTTTCTGAGTATGGGCAGTGTAGGAAAGACAAAGAAAGAGAGAGAAATGAACAGAGAAGGAAGTGGGGAGAAGGGGCTGGTGGTCTGATCACACGAGGGTTGACAATTCACTGATTTTGAGGCCTGTGCCTCAGCTGTGCAGATGAGCCGAGAGAATACGTGGTGACGGTCGGGGCTAGTGACCAAATATGTTGGATCTCCTTCTAGGAACATGGTGGGTGGTAGTTCCCTGATCCCGTGTGGGCCACATGGCCATGTGGCATGTTTGGGCCCATGCAAAGGGAGTGTAAAGTGCTCCTCTCCTGGGTGGAAGCTTTCCGTGCTAGTGGGTGACCTCCCTTGTTCCCTCTGCCGCAGTGACTGGTCGGGCTCCTGAGGTGGCCTCTGCTATCTGGGTCCCAGAGCAAGGATGACACAGGTGAGAGCCCACAAGTCACTGGTAACAGACCCTTTTCCTTTGAAGGAGGTGGAGTACGTTTGTGGGTGCTTTCCAGGAGCTGACTTGATGGAGACAGGCACTCTGCTAGTGGTATTTGCCCCTGTGGACCCAGATAGTAATTCTGGACAAAAGGTACAAGAGACCGAGTCGCAGAGGCTGGAGCTGTCCTCCCAAATAGAATATACCAGAATAGAGATAAGTGGAGGGGTGTAGGGAGCTTCTAGGAGCCACAGAGAACAGACCTGAGGTGGGTAAAAGTTGTAACTACCAAATTACTGTAGCTGTAGTCCCCGGGCTGTTGCCCAGAGGGTAGAGCAGAGTTGGAGAAGACATTCCAGCCTGGGGCCAGAGAGAGAGCCAGGACCCCACCTGGAGTGGCTAACTTTATATGTCAGTTTGGCTGTGGTGCCTAATCATTTGATCAAACACTAGTCCAGATGTTGCTATAAAGTTATTTTTTTGAACGTGCTTAACATCTACGACCAGTTTACTTTAAATAGAAGGGATTATTTCTGACAATGAAAGTGGTCTTCATCTAATCAATTGAAGGCCCTGAGAGAAAAAACTGAGGGTTCCTGAGGCCAATTTCCTAAAACAAATCCCTTTCTCTTTCTTTTTCTAAACACATACACACACATATTCATATACATATATAATATTTCTGTAATTAAAATTATGTGTTAACTGCAATTTTCTCACTGCTTGCTTTTAGTAATTTTCCCTGTTCTTATAGTTATCAGTAAACCTCTTTAAAAAACAAAAGAGATGTGTGTGCATATTTGGGAGGCAGTCACTGGGAAGACTGTGGCTGTGGGGAAGTCTAGCTTTCTCTGTAGAGGGCCTTGGCGAAGCAGGTCCAGCTCCTGGGGCCCAGGGGAAGAAGGGGCCTCTGCCGGCTAAATGATAAGGCTGAATGATAAAGCACTCTTCCAAAGAAAGAGCAACTTCGTGTTTTCAAAAACTTTGTTTTGCCACGCTTCTTCTCATCGCCTTCAAATCCTCAGACCCATTAACCAAAGCCAAGCTGCTCTTCAGGGATTTTGGTTTTTTTTTCAGCTTCTTAGAGAATCTTTTCCCATCCCGAAGCAGTTCCTTATGTATAGAAAGGAGCTATCAGATTGTGTTCACATTTTCCTGATCATATTCCTGAGGGGACAAATCGCAGGCCAGAAAACAACATCTTCGTGACAGTTTTCCTTGGAAGCCAAGTGAAACTTTCTGCAAACATTTGCCAGTTGAAGGTAAAGTTGTGAAATGGGCCGATTTGGGGCTTGGCTTCTCCTTTGGGGAAATCCCTGTGTGCCGTCTTTCCCTGTCCTCAACTTCAGTTCTTTTTCCTCCCCAGAGCCCCTCCTGTACTGCTTAGTGCCCTCAGCTTGCTGTCACTTGCTCTCTCTGCCCACCACGGTCTGGAGGATACCAGCTTGAGCTCAAGATGTTTCCTTCTCCAACCATCAATTTTTCTTTGACTCAGACCTCCCCCTTCAGGTTCACACCAATAGTGAGTAAATACATCATTGCTAATGTGCTAGCTCACTGCCAGTCAACTCAAGTTACTTAATGCCACTGCAAAGCCTTGCTCCTCACTAACTGATGGACATCTCGGATTGGAACAGTCGCTTCCACATTCCAGCCATCTGGTGGTGTGCAGAAGTTCACGTGGGTTCCTGAGAACTGGTAATCAAGTATTAAGAAATTTTGTGAGCCACTTGTTAAGTAGTGAGTAGTTTGAAATTGGCCACAGTGGGAGTATTGGTCCCAGTGGAAATTGGCAAACACCACAAAATAGAGTTTTTTTCTGATTCAGAGAGCTAGCTTACCAATGTATCACTAACTTATCCTCCTCCCTTGCTGTAAGGTGTCAAAATAAAGTGCTACAGAAAAATCCCGCCAGCCACACAGTGTGGGCTGTGAGTTGGAAATCAGAGTGGAGGAACTTCCGATGTCTGCTGTAGACAAGAAGCACTTTTATCGTTTTTTCCTTTTGTCCTCATTAAATTTTACGATTCTTTTGATTACCTTAATTTATGATTATGACCTGCCATGTATTTCTTGTTTAAATAACCTTGTAATTGTTTTCTTCTGTATCTTTCTTCTGAAAAGGTGATGTATTTTATAATAAGAGGTATATTTTAGGAGCAATGTACTGCAGTTAAAATTAACATATGCTGAGGTGAATTGTGGGACGCCAAGGAAGATGTATTTTGGTTTGTTGAATGTTAACTGGGGCTGAAGCCAGTTAACTAAAAGATCAACATGAGCCTAGGATACTTAATTATTGTGCATCCAAAGAGAACCTCTTGGAGGCTGAGAGAGACCCAGGCCACTTCTACTTTTTTTGGTTTCTAAAATATTAAAAAATGGAGAAATGCCTTGTATATATAGATAAAGCCCTTTAAAGGTTCTAGAGGAGTGGATGCCTCTTTTCCAGGACCCACCATGGTTAGGACATGACCTTTTGTAGGATAACTGTTTGCCTGTCTGCCTCTTCCCCCGACTGTATTCCATATCTGGAATCCCAACCTCTGGTACAGTGTCAGGCCCCCAGTGGGTATTTCCATAAGTAATGGTTTAAAGAAAGGTGTGAGGCCAAGCATGCTGGCTCACGCCCATAATCCTAGCACTCTGGGAAGCTGAGGTGGGTGGATGGCTTGAGGTCAGGAGTTTGAGATCAGCCTGAGCAAGAGTGAGACCCTGTCTCTACCAAAAATAGAAAAATTAGCCTGGCATTGCAGCTGCTTGGGAGGCTGAGACAGGAGGATTGCTTGAGCCCAGGAGTCTGAGGTTGCTGTGTTACTCAACTAGGCTGAGACTCTAGCCTCAGTGACAGAGTGAGATTCTGACTCAAAAAGAAAAAAAAAAGGCATAAAAGAAATGAAAGAGCAAGAGACAACATGTGGCATTGAGATGGTGAAGCCCCATCTCCAGCCAAAGGTTGTTAGACTTTGACTTTTCTAGGTGAGTATAATTTTCAAATAATTTTGAGGAGAAGCTTCACATTTCCAGATTTCTTACTGTGTCAAGTAATGTCACTGAAAACAAGTCAATAGCTACTATTTCCTGAGACTAGTCATTTTTTTTTTTTTTTGAGAGAGAACCTCAAGCTGTCACCCTGGATAGAGTGCTATGGCATCACAGCTCACAGCAACCTCCAATTCCTGGGCTCAAGTGAGTCTCTTGCCTCTGCCTCCCAAGTAGCTGGGACCACAGGCGCCCACCACAACGCCCAGCCATTTTTTCATTGCAGCCGTCATTGTTGTTTGGTGGGCCTGGGCTGGATTCGAACCCACCAGCTCAGGTGTACGTGGCTGGCGCCTTAGTCCACTGACCACAGGCGCTGAGCCCTGAGACTAATTTTTTATTATTAATATAAGGAATGAGGAAGAATAACTTCTCAGGAAAAGAGATAGCAATTTTCTAATGATAACTTCAATTGATAAATATATTGATATCATCTATATTTTCTATTCTTGGATATATCTTTGGCATATATCCCATTATCCTTGCTGCATATTGGAGAACTTGAGTCCTGAGGATTTCATCAGAGTCCAAAGAACATCTTTAGATAAGCTCCAGTTCTTATTAAAACAGAAGAGGATGAGATCAGGTGTGTTCAGGGTGGTATGTGAGTTATAGGTATCCCAGAAGGGAAAGAAGAATACTCTGGGGGAATTGAAGCCATACTGGAGAATATTATAAATGAAAATTTCTCAAATATCACAAAAGATTCTGACATATTCCTTTCAGAGGGATATCAGACCCCAGGATGCTTCAACTCTAACCGAACTTCCCCAAAACACATTGTGATGAACCTGTCCAAAGCCAAGACAAAAGAAAAGATTCTTCAAGCTCCCAGGAGTAAGTGCCAGTGGACCTACAGGGGCAAATCCATCAGGGTGACCGCGGACTTCTCTAATGAAACTTTCTAAGCAAGAAGACAATGGTCATCTACCTTTAATCTACTTAAACAGAACAATCTCCAGCCCAGAATTCTATATCCTGTGAAGCTAAGCTCTAAAATTGATGGAGAAATCAAATCATACTGATATACAAATATTGAGGAAATTTGCCCCAACAAGACCAGTTCTACAGGAAATACTTCAACCTGTCTACATACTGACCATCACAATAGATCAACAGCAAAGTAAGAACTTAGAAATTAAAGGACAGAACCTAACTTGCACACCACTGCAAAAATAAAACTAAGCAATGGACTCTCACAAAATAAGATGAATAGAACACTACCACACTTATCAATTATCTCAATAAATGTTAATGGCTTGAATTCCCACTGAAGAGGCATAGATTGGCTGACTGGATTAAAAAACACAAGCCATCCATTTGTAGTTTGCAGGAAACACACCTAGCTTCAAAAGACAAAACTCTGAGTTAAGGGTTGGAAGACAATTTTTCAGGCAAGTGGAATTCAGAAGAAAAGAGGAGCTGCAATCTTATTTTCAGATACACGTGGCTTTAAAGCAACCAAAGTCAAAAAAGACAAAGATGGTCACTTTATATTGGTCAAGGGAAAAATACAAGAAGAAGATGTTTCAATTCTAAATATTTATGCACCCAATTTAAATGCTCCCAGATTCTTGAAACAGACCTTAGTCAGTCTGAGCAATATGATTTCCTATAATACCATATAACAGGGGACTTTAACATTCCTCTTACAGAGCTGGACAAAATCCTCTAAACAGAAATTAAACAAAGATATAAGGGACTTAAATGAGACCCTAGAACAACTGTGCTTGATAGATGTATATAGAACACTCCATCCCAAAGATAAAGAATATACATTCTTCTCATTGCCCCATGGAATGTTCCCCCAAACTGATCACATCCTAGGACACAAAACAAACATCAACAGAATCAAAAGAATTAAAATTTTAGCTTGTATCTTCTCAGAACACAAGGCATTAAAGGTGGAACTCAACTCCAACAAAAACCTTCAACCCCACACAAAGGCATAGAAATTAAACAACCTTCTGTTGAATGACAGTTGGGTGCAGGAAATCATTAACTTCTTGAGCATAACAACAATGAAGACTCAAGCTACCCAAACCTGTGGGATACTGCAAAAGCAGTTTTGAGAGGAAAATTTATCACTTTAGATGGCTACATTTGAAAACCAGAGAGAGAGCACATCAACAAACTCACAAGCTATCTTATGGAATTGGAAAAAGAAGAACAATCTAAGCCTAAACCTAGCAAAAGAAAAGAAATATCCAAAATTAAATCAGAGATCAATGAAATTGAAAACAAAAGAGTAATTCAGAAAATTAATGAAACAAAGAGTGGGTTTTTTTTAAATAAATAAAATAGATAAACCTTTGGCAAGACTAACTAGAAGTGGAAAAGTAAAATCTCTAGTAATTCTCTATCTCTTATTTCTCAATCAGAAATGATAAAGGGGAAATTATAACTGGTGCCACAGAGATACATCTCTGAATACCACCAAAAACTCTATGCCCAGAAATTAACAATGTAAAGGAAATAGATCAATATTTGGAATCACACCCTCTCCCTAGAATTAGCCAGGAAGAAATAGAGCTCCTGAACAGACCAATTTCAAACACTGAGATTAAAGAAACAATAA
>CAUYON010181552.1:0-11675 GCA_963573935.1 Arctocebus calabarensis
GCCGGGCGCTGTGGCGGGTGCCTGTAGTCCCAGCTACTTGGGAGGCTGAGGCAAGAGAATCGCTTGAGCCCAAGAGCTGGAGGTTGCTGTGAGCTGTGACTCCACAGCACTCCACCGAGTGCGATAGAGTGAGACTCTGTCTCCACAGGAAAAAAAAAAAATTAATTTAATTTAGGAAGTAAAAGTGTCATTTTATTTGTGTTTTAATGTATATAATGGTAACCTGACAGATTAAATACTTCCATACATTTGTATTTTATGTTTTTTTTCTTGTGAATTGGCAATGTTTGGTGTTTTTGCTTCTATAACAAAATACCTTAGACTAGGTAATTTATAAACAATAGAAATGTTACTCACAGTTCTTTTTTTTTTTTTTTTGAGACAGAATCTCATTTTATGGCCCTCAGTAGAGTGCTGTGGTGTCACAGCTCACAGCAACCTCAAACTCTTGGGCTTACACAATTCTCTTCCCTCAGCCTCCCAAGTAGCTGGGACTATAGGTGCCTGCCACAATGCAGGGCTACTTTTTAGAGACGAGGTCTTGCTCTGGCTCAGGCTGGTCTCGAGCTCATGAGCTCAGGCAATCCACCCGCCTCGGTCTCCCAGAGTGCTAGGATTACAGGCGTGAGACACTGTGCCCGGCTGTTATTCACAGTTCTAAAGTTTGGGTAGTCCAAGATCAAGGTGCTAGCACATTTGGTGTCTGGTAAGGGCTTGTTCTCTGTTTAAAAGGAGGTACTTTCTTGTTGCATCTTCACATGGCAGAAGACCAAACTGGGCAAACTGACTCCCTCAGGCATCCTTTATAAGGGCATTAATTCCATTTATAAGGATTCCATCCTCATTACCCACTTTTCCTTTGTATAACCAAATTGAATAGCTTCTAGAAAACTTATACTTTGAGTAAATTATTTGACCTTGTATTCCAGACACAAGGATGCCACGGAGAAAGAAAAAAGTTAAAGAAGCCTCTGAATCACAGAACCTGGAGAAGAAGGATGTAGAAACTACCAGTTCTGCCAGTGTGAAGAGGAAGCGTAGACTTGAGGATGCATTCATTGTGATATCTGATAGTGACGGAGAGGTCAGTATTCTGGAAAGTGGAGTTCTAGGTCTCAAATTAGGCCTCTGTGTCCATGAATGGTTTGGTTTGTGACTGTACCTAATGCCAGCTTGTCAAGACCATGTTGTCAGGGCCCAGGTCTGGGGCCAGCCTAACTAGGTTTTGGACGCAGATTGCTAAGTTACCTTGCTCTGGTATAGTTTCTCTTAGGTGCCTGAGGGCTATCTACTTCAGCAGGAGAGAGAGAGTGTGTGTGTCTTAGAGAGTGAAGCGGTCTTCTTAGAATAGATAGATCTTAGTCTTTAGCGGAGCTTGGTAATCTTCAGCAGAGAGATGCCGTGCTGGTGTTCTGCAGGCAGGAGAGGAGACAGAGTCAGAGTAAGCCAGTCCGTGATAGATAGAATGCACATGCTCCTTGACTGCCTTCTCCTCCAGCCAAATGTAAGGTTGACCTCATGCTTTTCAACAGCACAATGTTGAGACTGCCAATTTACCACTGCTCTCATCTCGCGAGCTCTCATGCTTGTTAGGAGAGCTAAATCCCTTTCCATGCCCTTTCCACCAAGGTGTTCCATTATTGAGCTATATAGGTATTTCTTATAACTCTCACTCCTCCTAGCCATAGGCTATATGGGCTGCAACACCATATGATTTTTACTTAGCTTTGTTTTGTTTTGTAAATGGATTAAGAATTAGTTAAAAGAAAGTAATCATGCTATTTGGTTGATGATGGGTCATAGATCTTCAGTTTTGTGACATAGTAACTCAAAGTGATATTTTAGAACTATTTGAATAATTTAAATCAATTGTAAATCTTAATTTTTGTGTGTGTAGAAAGGGAGAGAAAGAAAATGTGAATGTTGTTAGGTCACTAAATATGCTTTAGATATGGTACACCTAGCCATCAGTAATTATTAGTTAGTTAAAATTAATTAAAGTTGGCTGAGTGTGGTAGTTTAAGCCTGTAATCCTAGCACTCTGGGAGGCTAAGGTGGGAGGATCCCTTGCGCTTAGGAGTTCAAGAACAACCTGAGCAAAGCAAGACCCTATCTCTGGTAAAAATAGAAAAAGTAGCTGTATGTTGTGGTGGTTACCAGTAGTTCTAGCCACTTGGGAGGCTGAGGCAGGAGGATTGCTTAAACCTAGGAGTTTGAGGTTACGGTCAGCTAGGCTGAGGCCATGGCACTCTAGCCTAGGCAGCAGAGCAAGACTGTCTCAAAAAGAAAAAGTTAAAAATCAGGAGCTGGGCACAGTAATTTATGCCTGTAATCCCAGAGACTTGGAAGGTTGAGGTGAGAGGATTAAGGGCAAGAGTTAGGCCAGCCTAGGCAACATAGAGAGACTTGTCTCTAAAAAATTTAAAAGAATTAGCTGGCTATGCTGGCACATGCCTATAGTCCTAGCTACTCCAGAGGCTGAGGCAGGAGGGTCACTTGAACTTAGAAGTTTGAGGCTGCAGTGAGCTATGATTGTGCCACTGTACTCTAGTCTGGGTGACAGAGCAAGACCCTATCCCTGAAAAAAAAATTAGTTCCTTTGTTGTGTTAGTCATTTTCAAGTGATCAAAGCCACATAAGGCTAATGTCTGTTGTATTATGTATTATCACAGCTATAGAAAATTTCCATCATGCTCTTATCTCTCTCTCCCCCATATCTATCTACCTCTCTTCTCCCCTTCCCTCTCTCTCTTTCCCTCTCTCTCTCTCTTCCCCCCCCTTAATGCTGCTCTGCAGTATCCCCCGCCAATAAAGACCTTTCGTAGAAAAAAAAAAAAAGAAAATTTCCATCATTATAAAAAGCTTTATTAGAGCTTTTCTAGATCTTAATCTCTTTGTTTTCTTCCCTATTTCCATTTGCTAATTGGAGTTTTCTGTCTGCTTGTAAGTCACATCTAATAGTCAGTGAACAAAGTCATTGTTTTTTCCTCCAGATTTTCTTTTCTTCCTCCTATCTCTTCTATCTCATTCAGTGCTAGAAACACTGATTTGCCACAAACTATAAAGTTCAACAGTATCTTGGACTCTTTCTTCTTCTTCTTTTTTTTTTCTTTGAGACAGAGCCTCAAGCTGTCACCCTGGGTAGAGTGCTATGGCATCACAGCTCACAGCAACCTCCAATTCCTGGGCTCAAGTGAGTCTCCTGCCTCTGCCTCCCAAGTAGCTGGGACTATAGGCGCCCGCCACAACACCCAGCCGTTTTTGGGTTGCAGCCACCATTCTTGTTTGGAGGGCCCAGGCTGGATTCGAACCCACCAGCTCAGGTATACGTGGCTGGCGCCTTAGCCTGTTGAACCACAGGCGCCGAGCTGCTTCTTATCATCTTTTACACATAATTGGTTATCAGATGCTTTAATTTTTACCCCCTTTTTTTGCATTCTCAACCCATGCTGCTTTATTGATTAAAAAAATATATATACATACACATGCGTGCGCGCGCGCGCACACACACACAGGTGCAGATTTTCTGACTCTCATAATAGCTCTTTTTTTACATCAAAGAATAAAATTTCTTGGCAGGTACCCGTAGCTCAGTGATTAGGGTGCCGGCCACATGCTCCGGGGTTGTTGGGTTTGAACCTGGCCCATGCCTGCTTTAAAAAAAAAAAAAAAGAATAAAATTTCTTCTTCACAATCCCAAAGATGCATAGATTAAAAAGCAACCTGCATTTTTAATATTTCAAGAATATTCAATAAAATTCTTTTGTCAGCTGGACACGGTGGCTCATGCCTGTAATCTTAGCACTTGGGAGGCTGAAGCAGATGGATTACCTGAGCTCACAAGTTTGAGACCAACCTGAGTAAGAGCAAGAGTCCATCTCTAAAAAAATAGCCATGTTCTGTGGCGGGTGCTTATGGTCCCAGCTACCTGGGAGACTACGGCAAAATAATTGCTTGGTTGCTGTGAACTAAGATGCCACAGCGTTCTACCAAGGGTGACCAAGTGAGACAGAGCCTCAAGCTGTCGCCCTGGGTAAAGTGCTGTGGCATCACAGCTCACAGCAACCTCCAACTCCTGGGCTTAAGTGATTCTCTTGCCACAGCCTCCCAAGTAGCTGGGACTATAGGCACCTGCCACAACGCCTGGCTATTCTTTGGTTGTAGTTATCGTTGTTTTGGCAGGCCCTGGTTGGATTCAAACCCGCCAGCTCTGGTATATGTGGCTGGTGCCTTAGCCACTTGAGCTATAGGCACCGAGCCAAGAAAATTCTTTTGTCATTCTTTTACGACATACTTATTAATAATGCAATGGAAGATATATGTGACAGCACGTAAATACACTGAGCAATTCCTTACAGAACAGTAAACTATAGTGTGAACCTTATACAGGAAGAAAAGTACACTTTAATGTGAAGAACACACCTAATACCTTTTTAACTACAAGAGATGGGTGGTTTTAAGGTAAGCTCCACGACTATTACTGTTGTTTACAAATTTATCTCTGAGAGAAAAATACTTGTTAATTGTTGGCATGACATATCATCACTAAGGGAGACAAAACTCAAACTGTCTGTAACCTTGAGATATCTATTCTTTGTTTAAAAGTATGAGTTCCTGTAGACATCTGTGATGTTTGATTTTCCAGTATTAACTATTTTAACATGCCTTAGTGGAATAACCAGAAGAATTTAGAGAGACTCTGTTCTTAAATCTTTATTGGTTGGCAGACATTCTATCAATAAGTGGCAAAGAGAAAATAGGATATGACTTCTCACTTCCTGTATTTGAGTGGAAACCAAACATGAAAATGATAAGTTTAATTCAAGTACGAACCCCTGGAAAGTTACTATTCCACTTAATTCATCTTCTAAGTATTTGTAGTAAAGTCCCACAGCAAAAAATATGAAGTTAAAAACTAATTTTGAAAAATAATTTTTTTCAATCATAGAATATGAACCCTGTAACCTAATGAAAATCATCTAGTTTAGTCTGGAGTTCTGTTATTTAGGCATTTTTTCAGACATCATGAATCCCATTTGTACATTATTTGTCATAACTATTTGTACTTAAAAGGGTTATTTTAAGGTCAGAAATCTCAAGGAAAATTTTAAGTTATTATAATAAGTTAATTTGTTTTTTCATCAATAAAATAAATGGCAAAGATTTTCTTCTTTTTTAAAGTGAAAAAGCTCAGCTGAGCACGGTGGCTCACTCCTATAATCCTAGTACTCTGGGAGGCTATGGCAGGTGGATTGCTCTGAGCTCACAGGTTCAAGACTAGCCTGAGCAAGAACAAGATACCATCTCTAAAAAAATAGTTGAGTGTGTGGTAGGTGCCTGTAGTTTCAGCTATTCGGGAGGCTGAGGCAAGAGAATTGCTTGAGTCTAAGAGTTGGAGGTTGCTGTGAGCTATGATGTCACTGCACTTTACCTGGGGCTACAGAGTGAGACTCTGTCTCAAAAAAAAAAAAAAAAAAAAAAATTATTTTTTCTCCATTTTCCTAAAAGAAGTATTTTTTTAAAACTGATATTTATTTTCCTCCAACATTATTTCCATCTTGTTTAAGAGTTTGTGGAAGAACAGCTTAAGACCACTCAGTGGTTGTTCCTACCCTTTATGTGGCCTGAGCAGTGGGAGCTGCAGATCAGTCTTCACTGGCAGGCTGGGCACTCCAGTCTTTTTTTTTTTTTATTTTTGAGACAGTCTCACTATTTTACCCTTGGTAGAGTACCATGGCATCACAGCTCACAGCAACCTTAAACTTTTGAGCTTAAGGGATTCTCTTGCCTTAGCCTCCCAAGTAGCTGGGACTACTGGTGCCCACCACAACGCCTGGCTATTTTTCTTTTGTTGCAGTTGTCATTGTTGGTTAGCACCAGCCTTGGTGTATGTGACTGGTGCCATAACCACTATGCTGTAGTGCCAAGCCAGCACTCCAGTCTTTAGTGGGGAACTGCTAAATAGGCACAGAGGGCACTTGGCATGCCTTCTAACCAGTCTACAACCTCTGGTTGAGTAGCAGTAATCTTAGGAGCTGGAGCAGTCCATTCACCCTGAAATTCTTCCTTGGTCACAGCTTTCTCAGCAGCAGCCTGCTCTTCCTTTTCAGTCTCTTTAGGATCTCTGTAGAAGTAGAGATCAGGCATGACCTTCTGCGGAGATTCACGGGAGATGATATCACGCATGTGGAGAACTTCCTAGGCCAGCACCTACCACATCAGACCTACTGAGTGAGCTCCCTTGTGAGCATGGTTTGGTGATGTCAACATAATGCAGAGGACAGTCTGTATTACACAGAGCAATGGTAGGCAGGTTAACATAAAGACGCCTCTGTGAGGGGCTGGTGGTCAGCCCTGGGATCAGTAACCACTAGAAGATGAGGCTCCTGGAAGGCTGCTTGGATCTGGTTAGTGCAGCTTAAGGGAGAAAAGTAGCTCCAGTGGCAGCAGCAAACTTCAGCACAGCTCGCTGACCAGTATTCCTGGAGGATATGACACTGACATCAGCAAGGTTTTCAGTGGCAACAATGGCCTGAGCCGCCAACAAAAGTTTTTCCCAGGTACTCTTCAGATTTATGATGTAGATGCATTCGCTTTTCCTTTTGTAAATGTATTGTTCTATTTGGAAGTTAAGGTTGGTTGACACTTAAGTGAGTTCCTGCTGCAGGGAATTTGAGGAGATTTTCCTCCTTCATTTGCAGGTCATCAAGAGCTCCAGACATGGTGAAAATTTCCCTTTAAGTTACGATGGGAATCCAGAACAATGCCATATGGGCCCTCCCTGAGCAGTGCAGAAGGGCTAAAAGAAGTATTTCTGGTTAAGGGAGAAAACAACATTATAGATTGAATTTATTAGCAGGGAACAGAATTTTTTTCTTGGTGGAGGAAAATCATTATGGTAACCTGACACACATGGCAAAGATGAGAATTAAACACCTTCTTTTAGATTCTGTCCTGTAATAATTTTCAGAGAAAAATCATGATGACGCTTCCAGCTCAATAGAGACATTGATCAAAGCTAGGTACAAATGGGCTGTTTTGCAGACCTTGTTAGGTAATATTCTTAAGCAGATTCAAAGGAATCACTCAAAGTGATTGAGTTTAATCACTGACAGCTCTTGCTAACTGGTTTTGTACCAGTTTTGTGCCTGGCCCACTGATTTCCTACATCTGTACTGCCTGCACTCCTTAAAACCTATTTGTGTGAATGAACCAGTCTCCCAGACACATTCCATTTATGTATCTTATGGCATTTTCTGAGTCCGTTCATGAATAGCATTCCACAAAACAGAATCAGCATGTATTTGATTTTCATTTTATCCATACTCATAATGACTTTTTTTTTTGAGAAGAGCCTCAAGCTGTCACCCTGGATAGAGTGCCGTGGCATCACAGCTCAAAGCAACCTCCAATTCCTGTGCTCAAGCGAGTCTCTTGCCTCTGCCTCCCAAGTAGCTGGGACTACAGGCACCTGCCACAACGCCCAGCCATTTTTTTGTTGCAGCCACCATTGTTGTTTGGCGGGCCCGGGCTGGATTCGAACCCGCCAGCTCAGGTGTACGTGGCTGGCGCCTTAGCCCATTGAGTCACAGGCACCGAGCCAATGACTTTATGTCATCACTTTTGCTGAATGGTTCATAGATTTGTTCTTCAATTATATAAAGGGAAAGTTTTCCAACATACAACGTACAGCTTTTTTGTTTGTTTGTTTTGATCCTTAAGCTCAAACAGCAGAAGATATGATTTATTGTGTATTTGTTACACTCAGCCACTACTGAGAACAGAACTAGTTTAGAATGTCATATCTAGGGTAGGGGAAGAATAGGGACTGTTCATGAGCAAGATAGGTCTCTCCGGGGTGGTCTTGGGGATTGGGTAGCAATGAAGTCTAAGATCCATTGAGAGGCAAATTCTAGATAGTAGTGTGCAGTCTAACAACTTGTACCAGTGTCCTCAGACTCTGGCATTCTATGTTTCTGCTCTCATGGCCATCCTGTGTGCACAAGCAAGCGGTTTACTCGGACCTCTGGCTCATCTTCTTTTGTGCTTCAGCCTGTGCATTTGCTCCTTCCTTTACTTGGCTCCCATAGTGCAGAGGTTTTTAGAAAGATGGTACTAAGGCTGAGAGCTAACATATGGCTTTTCTTGAGTTATTTTTCTTATTCTTCGTTGCCACCCTGGAGTGCTGATCCTAGTACTGACTTGGGTCTATGTAAGAGTTCCTTGTGCAGTGCCATCAGAGACCACCTAACAGTACAGAGAGGAAGACAAAGATGCTGCAGTGGCTGATTACAGTAGTTTCTTTTTTTTAAATGAAGTTTTGCTATGTTGCCCAGGCTGGCCTCAAGCAGTCCTCACACTTCAGCCTCCCAAGTAGCTGTGACTGCAGGCAAAAGCCACCAATGCCTGGCAACTGTAGCTTTATAATTATTTTTGAAACCAAGTAGTGTTAGTTTTCTAACTTTGTTTTTCTTTTTCAGAGTTATTCTGTCCAGTCTAGGGCCTTTGCATTTCTATATCAATGTGAGAATCAATTTGTCAGTTTCTATAAACTCTAGGGATTTTGATTGGACTGGTTTTGAATTTTTAGGTCTAGGGAGAAATGGTATCTTAACGATATGGAGTCTGTGTTTTTTGGAGATAGTATCTCACTGTGTTGTCCAGGCTAGAGTGCCATGTCATCATCATAGTTTGAGTAATCTCAAACTCTTGTGCTCAAGTGATCCTCTTGCCTCAGCCTCCCTAATAGCTGAGACTACAGGCACCTGCCACAACATCCAGCCAGTTTTTCTGTTTTCAGCAGAGACAGGGTCTTGCTCTTATTCAGGCTGGTCTTCATCGAACTCTTGAGCTCAAGAAATCTATTGGCCTCAGCCTCCCAGAGTGCTAGGATTATAGGCATGAGCCACTGTGCCCAGTCTAACCCTTAGTCTTTAGATTAAATAAGTCTTTTGCTTAATTTCTCTAAGCAATATATATATATATATATATTTTTTTTTGTCGAGGCAGAGTTCCACCCTATGCCCTGAGCAGAGTGCAGTGGCATCTTAGCTCACTACAACCTCAGACTCCGGCTGTGGGTATCTTGCCGCCTCAGCCTCCAAGGCCGCTGGGATTACAGGCGCTTGCCGCTGTGCCTGGCTGGGTTTTTTCCATTTTTTTCATGAGTCGGGGTCTCACTCTTGCTCAGAGCGGCCTCGAACTCCTGAGCTCAAGCAATCCTCTCGCCTCAGCCTCCCACAGTGCTCGGATTACAGGCATGAGCCACCACGCCCAGCTCTAAGCAATATTTTATAGTTTTCAGTCTACATGTCTTTTACATATTTTGTCAGATTTAACCCTTATTATTTCATGTATTTTTCAGCTGTTATAAATGGTATTTAAAATTTTCTCAGCTTATTGCTAGAATATACAAATAGCACTGATTTTTGTGTATTCTTGAATTTTGCAACCTTGCTAAATTCACTTATTCTCGTAGGGTTTTTTTTGTAGATTCCATTAAATTTTCTACATTAGAATAGTCATGTTGTTTATAAGACTGTTTTACTTCTTCCCTTCCAGTAAGGATGCCTTTTCTTTCTTTCTTTCTTTCTTTTTTTTTTTAAATATAGAGTCTCACTTTGTTGCCTTTGGTAGAGTGCCATGGCTTCATGGCTCACAGCTCCTGGGCTTAGGCCATTCTTTTGTCTCAGCCTCCCGAGTAACTGGGCTACAGGCACTCGCCACAATGCCCGGCTATTTTTTTGTTGCAGTTCGGCCAGGGCCAGGTTTGAACTCGCCACCCTTGGTTTATGGGGATGGCGCCCTACTCACTAAGCCACAGGCACCGCCCTTTTTTTTCTTTTTATTAAACCACAAGTGTGTACATTGATGCATTTATGGAGTTCAGGGTACTGATCTGATATACAATGTAAAAGGTTTACATTGCAGTGATTAACATATCCATCGCAATTATACTTTTTTTTTTTTTTTTTTTTTGAGACAGAGTCTCACTATGTTGCCCTACGTAGAGTGCCGTGGCATCTTAGCTCACAGCAACCTCAAACTCAGGGGCTTAAACGATTCTTTTGCCTTGGCCTTCCAAGTGGCTGGGACTACAGGCACCTGCCACAACGCTCGGCTATTTTCTTGTTGCAATTGTCATTGTTGTTTACCCAGCCTGGCTAGCCTCGGTGCATGTAGCTGGAGCTGTAACCACTGTGCTATGGGCGACGAGCCTATTACTCTTTCCTTAATAGTTTTGAAATGTACCATTGCGTCATGAACATTAGTTAAGGTCCCCGCAAATACCCGTCCTCCTCCTATCCTCCTCCCACTCCTCTCCTCTCCTTTTCTGGACTGTAGTTATGTTTTATCATTTGTATGAACGTGTAGGTGATTATGTATTGATTTCATAGTAGTATTGAGTACATTGGATACTTTTTTTCCCATTCTTGAGATACTTTACTAAGAAGAATATGTTCTGGCTCTATCTAGGTAAACATAGATGTGAAGTCTTCATCTTTTTTATGGCCGCATAGTATTCTATAGTGTACATGTACAATTCTTTGATCCATTCATGGGTCAGTGGGCACTTGGGCTGTTTCCATGTCTTGGCAATTATGAATTGGGTTGCAGTTAATATCCTGGTGCAAATGTCTTTGTTGTAAAATGATTTTTGATCATCTGGGTATATACCTAGTTGAGGAATTGCATGATCAAATGGTAGGTCTACTTTTTAGTTCCTTGAGTATTCTGTAAACGTCTTTCCAAAAAGGTCGTATTAGCTTGCATTCCCAGCAGCAGTGTAGAAGTGTTCCCTTCTCTCCGCATCCACGCCAACCTCTGTAGTTTGGGGATTTTGTGATGTGGGCTAATCTTACTGGATTTAGATATCTCAAAGTGGTTTTAATTTGCATTTCTCTGATGATTAAAGATGGTGAGCATTTTTTCATGTGTTTGCAGGCCATGTGCCTGTCTTCTTCAGAGAAGTTTCTGTTCAGTCTGTTACCCACATAGAGATGGGGTTATTTGTTCTTATTGATTAGTTTGACTTCTCTGTGGATTTTAGTTATTAGATCTTTGTTGGAAGCATAACCAGCAAAATTCTTGCCCCATTCTGAAGGTTGTCTATTTGCTTAACTTACTGTATTCTTGGCTGTGCAAAAGCTTTTTAGTTTGAGCAGATCCCAGTAAAGTATTTTTGGTGTTGATTCAATTGCCCAGTGGTGGGGGTGGGGGTCCTCCTCATAAAATATTCTCCCAAGCCATTTTCTTTTCTTTTTTTTTTGAGACAGAGCCTCAAGCTGTCACCCTGGAGGGAGTGCCATGGCATTACAGCTCACAGCAACCTCCAATTCCTGGGCTCAAGCAAGTCTCCTGCCTCTGCCTCCCAAATAGCTGGGACTACAGATGCCCACCACAATGCCCAGCCATTTTTTGGTTGCAGCCGTCATTGTTGTTTGGTGGACCAGGGCTGGATTCGAACCCGCCAGCTCAGGTGTATGTGGCTGGCGCCTTAGCCCATTGAGCCACAGGCGCCGAGCCCCAAGCCAATTTCTTTTTTTTTTTTTTATAATTTTATTGAATCATAATTCTGTACATTGGTGCAATCATAGGGCATGATTCATATACATTCAGAAATGTTTTCATCGTACTGTTACAGATAGCCTTCATGGCATTTTCTTGATCACTAT
>CAUYON010181558.1:0-16143 GCA_963573935.1 Arctocebus calabarensis
GGCACCTGTAGTCCCAGCTACTAGGGAGGCTGAGGCAAGAGAATCGCTTAAGCCCAAGAGCTGGAGGTTGCTGTGAGCAGTGTGACGCCACAGCACTCTACCCAGGGCGATAAAGTGAGACTCTGTCTCTACAAAAAAAAATGTCAAAATTGCTGTGGTTTTGCACTATCCTAAAATCAAAAATCTTAAGTTGAACCATTATAAATTAGAGAGCATCTGTACTTCCTCAGGTGGACAAAGATTTGTGGAATATTCATTTCCTACAGCTGGTAGCAAAGAACGCCCCAGCCCTGAGTGAGGGTCAGTAGAGGCAGAGAGGGTCCTGCCTTGACCTAGGATTCTGTAGCATCCCTCACAGAGTGCTGGTGGGTCACCATGCTTTGGCTCTCTCAACCCTGCCACTGTCCCTCTGTCCCCTCCCCGCTAGGCTCGTTTCTTGCAGGCACCCTGAGGACTCAGCTCCCTTTTGGCCCCTGCCTGGGCAGCCTGGCCAAGGCCCTCAAGGCAGGGGTATTTGACTTCATAATGCTATTTCCTGGCAAGCTGCCCAGCTGGATCCTCAGCTGGTGACCTCCCTCGGAAGCAGGGGATCTGCCAGGCTTCTCCCCACACTGCGGGGACAGAGAGAGCGAGGAAGAGCGGGGCTTCATGCCTCCCTCCCCGCAAAACCTGCTGCAGTTGGGTTCCCAGGAAAGCGCCTCTGAGGTGGAGACCCACCTGCAGGAAGCTGTCGGTGTCCTTCCCTGACAGGGGTGAACCCTGGCGGGAGGGAGGAGAGTGGAGCGAGCAGGAGGAGCCAAGGGAGACACCGGGCTCAGGAGTCTAGGAGCCGGGCGCCCTACAGGTTAACACCCCCAAGCTGCTCCGGTGTCCTTGGGTGAGGAGGCTGCTCTTCCAGCCCAGACGATCCCAGCAGGCGGGGAGCTCCCAGACACAGGCCTTGAAGTTCTGAGCCTTTCCCCCTTCTCCTTCCCTGGGGCCATGAGCTGAGTGACTCAGCCCTGGAGGTGGAGGGCTGCACGGAAACAGGAGGAAGGGCGACCGAGACCGACCGCCTGCAGACTCCGCGGCCAGCCCTGTGCCTCGGGGAGATGACTCAGCCCTGGGGTCCGGCTGTCAGATGTGCTCGGGAGGCTGCTGGGCCACTTCGTGCCTGCCCCTCCTTGCCTCCTCCCACCTCCCCTGTGCTGCAGGAATGACAGCCTGGAGACCCCCATTTTCAGGGCTACCTGCTTCCCCAGCCTCCACACTGCTACTGACTCCTTTCTGACTAGAGTTGACAATCACGGTGCTGACAGGGGTCCCCCCTGACTGTTGTCGCAGAGATGCCATGTGACGTTTCACCCTAAAACTTGGCTACCTCAAACAAAAAGCAATTACTTAGCTCAGGAACCTGTAGCTGGTGACTTAGGCTGGGCTAAGGTGGCCTCAGCTGGGGCAGCTGGGCACAGTTCTCTGTCCCAGGTGTCTCGTCCCCCAGCTGAGGCGTGTTGTTGTGGCTGCAGCCAAAGGGCAGAGTGAGCAAGTCCTGTGAGCCAAGCTTTAAGTCTCTACTTGCACCCCACTTGCTGACGTACGGCTGGCCAAAGGGACATGGGTCACAAAAGGAAGATCCTGTGAGGGGCCCAATAGCAGGGGTGGACAGGGGGGCGGGGGGGCGGGGAGGGTGAGACAGCTCCCTGCTCGCATGTGCGTGCCTGTCAAGAAAGGCCAGCAAAGAAAGCCCAGAGTCGCAATCACAGAGCTGATTGTGACATTAGAGCAAATGGTGAGACACCGGACAACTTTCCTGGGAGGGAGCAGAGTGGCCATGACCTCATCACCATGCAGCCCCTGAAGCCCAAAGGATACTCGTTAGTCCTGAGTGGAGGCGACTTAGGGGGAGCGTCACACGGGCTGGCAGAGGGCCTGCTCTGAACTGGCAGAAGCCTGTCCCTGATCATAGCCACATGCTGGCTGGGACCCCAGGGAGCAGCCCAGGGGAGGCAAGGTGGAGACAGCAAGCCCTCCGCGGGGTCCTTGACCAAGCTGGATTCTTGGCAAGGATATGACAGTGTGGTGTGTGGGAACACGCCACTGGGTGGATCACACAACCCAGTCACGTTCACTAGCCTGCCTCGGGCCTGCCGCTCCCACTCCTCTGTGGCCTTCTCTTTCCCAGTGCTTTTCTCACCTCTTTGTGCCGGGGGGGGGGGGGGGAATGAGGGTCCACACGAGGCGTTCTGTCAGAGGATTCAGAATGTGGAACAGACGTGGGTGCCTGGGGCAAGAAAGCACTTCACAATTATAAACGGTGTGTGATTCATATTGGGCATGAGTGCTGGGTGAAAGGAACTTTCATTTCTTTAGTTTCTCTTGATTCATTTACCTCCAGCTCTGGACCTCGTTGTGCTGGGCTGGAAGGAACTGGACTTCAGTCATCCTTGGGAAGAACAGCCGTCCTAGGCTTTCTGCAGGATCCAGGGGACAGAGGCCCTGGTCATGGCTCTGTCCTGGGTTTGGCTAGACACTAGAACCTGGCCTGCCCTGCCCCGTGTGAACGTCAGAATCTTGACAAGTCTAGGAGTTCTGGAAGCCTCGTACTGCCCAAGGCTGCAGGAAAGCACCATCTAAAACATTTAGACCCCATCCCCCAAAATAAATGCTGCAGGAAAGCACCATCTAAGACATTTAGACCCCATCCCCCAAAATAAAATAAAATCACACACAAAAAATGAAAAATATAATAAATCCAGAAACAAACTCAATGGATTCTCTATTCCTACAAATAAACAATGAGAATAATCATACTAATAACATCAGCCCAGTTTGGTCACATGCTTACTGTGTGTCTAACATTATACCAAGTTCGTTTTATGAATAATTAACTCATTTAATCCTCACAATGGGGTGGTATTACTACCATTTTACAGATGATGACACTGAGGCATAGAAGTGTTCAGTAATTTACCCAAGGTCAAATAGCTGACAAACAGCAGAGCTAGGATTTGAACAAAGGTACCCTGGCTCTCAGGACCTCTATGTCCTCCCACCACTCCAAAGAGAAGCACAGTCGCCAAGAAGATGGCCAGGTCTCTGTGAGCAAAAGTGAAGTCCTGGTATTGGCGGTGTCCACGGGGGTTGCTCTCTTTTCCTCTGGTCCCAAGGCCCGCTGCCCTTAGTACTTCCACTGAGGGTCTTGGAGGGGAAGACACAGAGGAGCACTAGGAAAGGTGTCCAGGACAGACAGAGCCAAGGCTTCAGAGCCTTTGACATGCCTATTAATTCGGACAGATCACCCCACAACATCAATGGGCAATATTAATCTTTGAATTGCACCAACTAATCTCAGAAAAGGCATATTAGCCAGAAAGGGAGTTGTGGGGGGAACTCTAAGAAGAGCCCCCAGATCTTAATCACCTAAGATCAAAGGAAAACACCTTCAGTAAGAGGCCAAATCACAAGGAAGTCTGCTCTCACATAAGCAGATGCCCAGAGTTAGGGTAAGCTTCAGGGTGGGCCAAATCCAAGGTCTGCAAGCCCCATTTCTCAGCGATTCTCTCTGCTTTCCTCTCCCTAACGGTGTTAGCTTCATCCTCAGTCCACTTTTCTTCATGGTAGAAAAATGGTGGCAGCTGTCCCAAGCTTCGCACCCACATGCCCAGATGTCCAGAGAACAGAAAGATGCGTCTGTTCTCTGGCTCACTCTGAAGAGCAAGGATCCATTTTCACACCTCCCTGTTTCAAAGTGAGTCACATCCACCATCAAACCACTAGATCACTAGCTCTGGGGCTCAGGGTGATGCCATGTGCTCATTGGCTTAGGCCTGGATTCCTTAACCAATCACATTGCCCAAGTCAAGGGGAAGCCCCTTAAACCAATTAGGCTGAAGCCCTGGGGCAAGGATGCTTGGGGCAGGCCTGGGGGACGTGGGAGGGCTGGCCGCAGAGATGGACCTGAGGTCTTAAAGGAGAGGACATTTGTTTTAAAAGTAGGCAAACCCTGCAGGGCGTGGTGACTCACACCTGTAATCCTAGCACTCTGAGGGGCCGAGGCAGGTGGATTGATTGAGCTCATGAGTTAGAGACCAGCCTGAGCAAAAGCAAGACCCCAACTCTAATCAAAATAGAAAAACTGAGGCAAGAGGATCTCTTGAGCCCAAGTTTGAAGTTGTTGTGAGGCTATGACATCATGGCACTCTACCCAGGGCGACAGCTTTGAGACTCTGTTTCAAAAAAAAGTAGGCAAACCCCAGAAAATCAAAACACACTCCAGCTCAGAGTGTGGGTTTGCCTTCGTGGCTGGGCAGCTAGGCTGGTTTGTGGCTGTGTCTGGACATAGATCCTGAAAAAGAAAGAGAGAGACAGAGACAGAGACAGAAAGAGAGAGACAGACAGACTCCTGGTCTTCATTCAGGCTTGCCTTCCGCAGCGGCACGAAGGTTGGAACGGGAATTCCTCTGTTGTGAGCCATTTGCCCAAGGTTGCCCAGGTCTTCAGAGACTTTTGGGAACTCATGGCTTTAGTGCACTGAGCATGATTCTATCTGAGAGTAGGTTCGGCTTGCATCTTAGCCAAACAGCCCTCGTGAAGAAAGGGCCCTGAAGTGGGAGATCAGGAGGGGCACAGGAGCCTCTCATACAGCACCAGGGCAGGCACGGAGGCCCCTGCCTAGCACTGGGAGACATGTATGATAGAGCCACTCTAGATAGGTTCCCTGTTGAGCAGAGCCTGGTTCGTCAAGTGGCTGCTGGTGTGGAATCTGTGCTGTCTATGGGGCTCATATTCTCAGGGATGCTTTGATAAACAAGCAGCAGCTTCTCTCATGCAGCTGGGGACACAGGAGAGGCAGGTGGAACCACAGCCTACAGCCCAGGCCCTGCTCCCGAGCTCCCTCTACTCCTCCCAGGATTAGGTGCTGGGTACCCTTCAGGACGCTGTGACCATCACCACCACCCAGATTGGGTAGCAGTGTCATTTACGTGTCAGCTGGTACTGAAAGCCTTTCTGCAGCCCAACTTGAAATGGAAACAAATGTGCTTTGTTTTTTATGTTTTTAAGTGACATTATCACCAAAGTGATCATGTTGTGGTCTGGAAGGAAAATCATTCCTTGGCCAGCCAACTGTCTAAGAGTCAGCACATGCCGGTCATTTCTGGAGAGTGCAGGAAGCAGCCAGGAACTCGCAAGAACATGCCCCAGTGCAGCAAGGCCAAGTTAGTGAAAAATAGTTGAAGAATGGGATTATCCATGCAATGCTCACAAAACCGTACTATGGAGGATGAGCAATTTTTAAGTGTGCAAACTCATAAATAAACAGAGATTCCAGAGCACAGTCAACAAGAGAAGCTGCATCTGATGAAAGGGCTGGAGTCTGGGTGGGCACAATGTTGACTCCACCCATTGATATTTTCATTCTTTCTGAGTTCTTCCTCAGGCTGCTGGGAGTGGAGGCCTGGCCACACAGGGAGGTGCGGTTTGATGTCTGACCTTGTTTTGGGTTTAAAGGCATCCAAGCAACTTGTCACAGCACTTAGAAGTGTATCAGAGACAAATGTCTCCAAAAATGGGCCTTGAGCCACAAGGAGAGGAAAGGAGGCCGGGGCTTGGCAGGGGTGTGATCTGAGTGAAGGCTAGAATCAGGCCCCTGGGAGCTGATCCCTCAGGGACAGAAGGGCCTTCTTCCACCACCCCTCACCCCCAACCTAATTCAGCTCCAGGGAGACGAGGCTAAACTCTGAGCTGAACTCAAGAGAGGGAGAGGGGGCCTGAGGGGAGAAGAGTTGGTGAGGATGAAAGGGCTTTACAATATTCTGGGCACATTTCATTATTCCTCAAAAGAATCCTAGGTGCATGCATCTCTTTGTAAGATGAGGAAATGAGGCTTAGGGAGGCTGAGGGGCATGGCTGTTCACATGCAGTCTGGCTGTATAGCTGTGCCCCCTCCAGGGCTTAAGGGTGCCTCAGGACTTTAGGGACAGCAGAATGTGGGAGTGCCAGTGGATGAAACTTGGGGAATGTCACATCCAGAGTCAACCTGACATGGCCACAGGAATGCCTAGCCCTTCCTTCTCTGGGTTCTTTGGTCCCAGGGCCAGGTCCTGGAAGCCCAGAAGAGCCCTTCTGAATGCAGATCTGGGCCCACGAGGCCAGCAAAGGGGAAGCAGGGTCTGGGGAGCCACACGTAGAGGCTCACGTGCAACCTGCCATAGCACCAGGGCACCTGCCTTGGGTGGGACTCATAGTGGTGGAGGTGGCCCAGCCTGACCCAAGACTATGTTGATGTATACATACACTTTGTCCAGAAACATAGAACAGTAAAGTAGCAGTTACTTAATAAACATAGGTTTCAAGGCAGAAAAAAAAAAATCTGTCAGGCATATGGGGCCCAGGGTGGGTCGTGGGGTTAGCCTTTAAAGGTTGCTGGTGGAATCCCTGGGTAGGGTCCTCAGGCCTGGCTCCCCTCTCTGCGCCCTCTCTGGCCTGTGGCTGGAAGCTCCCCACTCTCTAGCTGATCACCATTGTCCTTGGCACTGCCTGAGGTCCCAGAACAGCCAAGTGGTGACTGCCCCCGGCAGGGTGTCAGCATGGGCTAGACTTCCGCACGCACATACCTGTTGGCTGGCAAGGACCTAGGCTGCGCGGTGGGAAGAGTGAGCCCCTGTCCGTGCCTAATGCACCAGCCCTGCTCACCCAGCTGGGCAGGTGTCCTCGTCTCTCTGGTCCCGGCTGTCTACCTGGGGGGCCTAAGTGCTTCCTCAGAATAACACCCAGCAGCACAGGAAGTGGGGGGCTTGCCTGATCTGCGGCTGCAGGGCGGGCACTGAGAAGGGCAACTTGAGTTCACAAAAACATCTGACCTTCCAGCTTGTGTTTGGGTAAGAATCAGGACCCACTTTTTAGAGACTCTTCTCTCTTTCTCATCTGAGAAACTCTCACCCAGTCTATTTCTGATCTTTGGCTGGAAGGAATCTTTATTTTTAAGATGCTAACCCTGGCACACCCAAGCCACAGAGCGGCAACTGGCGGGAGCTCAGGAGAAGTGACAGGACCACCCGGGTGCACCTGGAAGGCTGGCCTTTGCTTTCAGAGCAAGGATGAAAAGTTTTGCTGCAAATTACTGGCTTCCTAAGTCCAATCCAATGTTTCTGAACAAAGGAAACTTTTTTATTTGCTTGTTAGAAACATTTTTAAGCGTGAGAGTTATTTTTATGAGCAAGAGGACACGTCAATGCTACCATCTCACATCTGCAAGAGTCACTTGGCCCAGGAGGTGTCGGTCCTCATCCTGACAATATGGTAACTATATTTTCTCCTTTCCCAGTCATGCCCACAGGTGCCTGTGCCCCCAACCACATCGCGTTCAGTTACTTAACCACTGCCTGCCCAGGGGGCCTTGGATGGAAATGGCGACCTTCGCTAACCAAGAGCAGAGACCAAGGCTCTAGGCCATCCCCTCCGTTTGGGGCCACATCCCCTTCTCTGCGTGCCCTGTAAGGAAGGGCTGCTGTGGTGTGGTGTGGTGAGCATGGACAGGTGGAAGCCCACGCCCAGGCTCTTCATCTCACTTGACTCACTTTCTTTTTTTCTTTTGAGACAGAGCGTCAAGCTGTCACCCTGGACAGAGTGCTGTGGCATCACAGCTCACAGCAGCCTCCAATTCCTGGAGTCTCCTGCCTCTGCCTCCCAAGTAGCTGGGACTACAGGCACCCGCCACAACGCCTGGCCATTTTTTGGTTGCAGCCGTCATTGTTGTTTGGCGGGCCCGGGCTGGATTCAAACCCGCCAGCTCCAGTGTACATGGCTGGCGCCTTAGCCCATTGAGCCACAGGCGCCGGGCTTTGACTTACTTCCTTATTATTCACTCCATTCATTCAGTCACTGCCCATGAGCCCCATCTGATCTTTGGAGTCGCCCAGCGGTATGTTTGTGCATGCGCCCTCTCCCCACGCTCTGCGCCTTGCAGAGCCTCTGTCCCCTCCCCGTTATGGTGGGGATGGCCCATTAGGGTCCTTGGAGCAGTGGCAGTTTGGGGTCCCGCCGCTCCAGAGCCCTCGTCTAAGAAAGAAGAAACTGGGGACCCCAAGGATCCTCATGGAAGGTCTCCCTAGAGAGCTTCCTCCAACCCAGCAGCCGAGGGAAGTTTTGAGGGGACATTCAAGTGGGACCCATCCGGGCAGTGGTGGAAATGCTCCTGGGAAGGAGGGGTTGGCCGGCACCCAGACACCCAGCATCACAATGTCCCTAACTAGAACATATTTTCCTTATTTGATTATAAGTGTGGCCTCTTATCTATTCCCTGTTTCACTTTTCTACTAAGTATTTCTTACTCCAAGGGGTACAAATGAATGCATTAACTTCTCAATGGCACAGACTATGCTCCTTGTGTATGATTTGACAAAGAGCCTCTGCTTTACCAAACCTTAGTTGATTCCTAGATTTGTTTCTGAGCCCATCTGTGCCCTTTCTTGTAAAATCCAGTTGTTTTTTTTTGAGACAGAGTCTCACTATGTCGCCCTTGGTACAGTGCTGTGGCGTCACAGCTCATAGCAACCTCTAATTCTCTTGGGCTTAAGTAATTCTCTTGCTTCAGCCTCCCAAGTAGCTGGGACTACAGGTGCCCACCACAAGGCCTGGCTATTTTTTATTGTTGTTGTAGTTGACATTGTTGTTTGGCAAGCCCGGGCCAGGTTTGAACCTGCCAGCTCTGGTGTATGTGGCCAGCACCCTAGCCACTGAGCTACAGGCACCGAGCATAAAATCCAGGTTTTTTTTGACACTGCTAAGTCAAGTTAACAAGAACATCTGTCAGCGGTGTCTGATCACCCTGGATATCTGATTGGGTTCCTCATCCTCCACGCCGGTGAGTCTGGTCATCTGGCCTGTCTTTAGCAAGAATCGTGTCAGGTTTAGCCACAATCTCCCTTATTCCTGCTATCACCTCTTAATGATTTTTCAGCCACAGAGCCCCACCCCGCTCCTTGACTATAAATTCCCACTCGCCCATGCTATCCTCAGAGTTGGTTGACTCTCCCCACTGCAAAATGCCCTCACAGTGCTGCTTGTACCTATTGCCGTGGTCCTGAATGAAGTGTACCTTCCTGTGTTTTGGTAACCATCATCAAACAGTTTTTAACAGTACTTTTGGCAGGTTCTGGATTGCATCTTAAAGACCATAGGTACTCAGTAAGTTTCTAAATGATAGGACCTGAACTCTCCCGCATTCATTCATCATAGATTGTGTGGGAAGCAGTACAGCAAGAGAGCCGGGACAACCGTGAGTAAAGAAGGAAGTGACCCACATCATTAGAGAACTATGGATAAAATGCAGTGTGAGAGCAAAGGGGTAGAGTTTGCTGCTGCCCAGTGGAAGTGTAAAGGCCCAAAGGGCCAAAAATAAGCAAAGGTGGCGATGTGTGTTTCTGGGCTCAGGCTGAACTCCATGCTGTCGCTGGCACAGGCTAAGGACCATGCATTACTGGGCAATATAGACACTTAGGAAGCCAGAGAGGGAAAGGCGGGTCCCCCTGCCCCCAGAACCCCACCAAGAACAGGGCAGGGCCTGGCCAGCAGATGTTCCAGGGGAGGCTCCCACCCCTGTGACTCTCCCTTTCTGCCTGCTGGAGAATGCAGCCCCGTCACAGGGGAATACCCAGGCTGCCAGGTGCCAGAAAGTCTGGTTGGTGGTGCCAGCTGTTTGCAGGAGTTGTCTGGGAAGGCCAGCTGTCTGGCAACTGGAGACCCTGGCATGAGAGAGTCACAGAGAAACCCCTTGTCCCAAAGGAGGCTGAGCTCAGGGGCAGCCCCTCTGGCTGGAGGAAGGGGGCCCACGTCCCAGCTGGCTTGCGGCCTGAGCAGCACAGTGATCCCTTGTGTTTGCGGATTGTCCTGTTCTGTCAGTGAAGCACTCACTTGCTGCCATCTAGACAGAAGGAAGAGTTTTGAATTTAAGATAGTGAGCACATCAGAAGCCATTCTGTATGAGAAAGTCGTAGAAACCAAGAGCAGAGGACCAGGTTGACACCAGAATGAAGTAGTGTCAGGATGAGTGACAGCAGGGTGGACTTAGCTATCCCTAAGAGAAAGTGGATGGAACAGGGGTGGCTTTGTCGTACCAAATGGTCCTGCATCCCTGTAGGATCAGATGACAGCTGGAAGCATGTCCTAGAGGCCTGAGTGCCCCAGATGGCAGTACCTGTGCTGGGAGCTGCCGAGTGCAGCCCCCTGGGAGTGCTGCTCACGGACAGTGAGGTGAGATGGTGGCTGAGAGTTGGCCAACTTTGAAAGTTAGTCAGAGGGAAAAGTCAAGCGTGACTCACACCCGAGGCAGGTGGTGGTTCCCTGGTGACAAAGGCATGGATGTGGAGATTAGGGCTGGGAATGGGACAGGGGAGCTGGTGGGCATTTTCCTTTGTTTGTTTGGTATACTTTACCATAGACACACTCTTTTTGAATGTGGTACTCAATGGTTATAAGTATATTGAAGAGTTACAAAACTCCCAACACTGATTTGAAATGACTGCTTGAGCAGTTTGTGAGGCTGGGGTGCAGGGCGGGCCTCCGAGTGTGCAGTAAGTGGGGGAAGGCCCCCGGTAAACCACAGTGGGGCTGCAGGCAGGGGCTGCTGCCAGGAATAGATTGGCTGATAGACCTTCGTCCCACTTCTTGGGCCGTGTCAGCTTAGCAAGGTGCGAGTGCAAGGATGGGACAGAGAGATTTGCAGAGCCGGGAGCCCTGTGTGGGGCAGTGGTTGGGGTGTTGGAGGTCCGGCCAACGGCGGGTAGCAATTTGCCTTCTCCTCCCCTGTGTCCTCTGTCCGCTTCTCCCCTGGCTTAGGCCAAACCATCTCCGCCCTGACCTCCGATTCCCTCTCCGCAGCATTCCCCTGAGAAGTGTGGCAGATGTTGGCCTCCTAGAATGCGTCACAGCCTCTCAGGCCTATCGGTGCCCCTACCCAGCCTCTCCATGGCTGTGTATGGGTCTTCTCTTAGTCTGGGACAAGCCCTGTCTCTGAGCTGTTGGCTGTGCCGTTCCCGGGCCTGGAACATTCTTCCGTGGCCACTCCCCCAGGGAGTCTGCCCCATTCAGCCCCTTTCCTGACACCTTCCTGTTTTCCTCCCAAGCGCTCGTCATGCTTTATAACTATCTCTTTGGGTCTATTTCTGTTTACTGTCTGCTTTCTTTGCCCACTCACTTGTGTCTCCCAAGCCTAGCATGGTACCTGGCCCTTCAAAGGTTTTGTTGTGGGTGTATATGAATAAATGCATGGAGTTTTAGCCTTAATTCTTTTATTTATTATTAATTATTATTATTATTATTTGCAGTTTTTGGCCATGGCCGGGTTTGACCCTGCCACCTCTGATATATAGGGCCGGCGCCCACCTCCTTGAGCCACAAGGTGCCGCCCCTTAATTCTTACTGTTATGCTGTAAATCCTTAACTATGTCTTCTAAATTCCCTGTGGCGTTGCTTTTCTTGTCTACAAATGTGGGCAAAACTATCAGCCTCCCACTTTCTCCGGCCGAATGAGAGACAGTAGTTCTTGACTGTACTGTTAGACGGCTCTGCTTGGTTGTTTAGGCCTCTGGACAGCCTTGGTTTTCTTCTGACACTGGGACTGTTTGTCGCTGTAAACTGGTCCTCTGCAGACTAGCACTCCCAGCTGTGTCCTGAACTGTAGCAGGGGCCTGGCAGAGGCGAGGGGCTGGAACCCAGTGGCATGTCTTAAGTATTTCAGCCTTGCTCTGTGTCTGGGGGACAAGCTGCTGGTCCTGGCTCATCCCCCAGGCCCTGCCTGGGGATCCCTTTCCCGGAGCCAACAATCAGCCCGGTCTTCGGTCTTTCGTATCTTGTGTGACTTTTCAGCAGGGTGCAGTTTTTCATTTTTGGTGTCAGGAAAAGGGAGTCAAGTTTCTCTCTTCCCCTTGCTACTTTCTTTAAATGCCATTTTAGCTTTTTCTTTGTTGTTGTTTTGGTGCTGTGAAGCATGCCTTGTTAACACCAGGTGCTGAAAGATTAAAACTTATCATCAATCACCATCATCAAAGCAAGGTGGGGTAGGATGGTTTCAACTAGTCCCAAGTTTCCTGAAGGAATTTGGCTTTTTGTCAGTTCTTCTCTCCTGCTGGCTGGCATTACTAGCAGAACAAAGTTCTGTAACTGAAGCTACAGCTGGCCAGTCGTGGGTTTTCTCGGTTAAAAATCTTATATAATGGGCTCTGTGCTAAGCGCGAGGAAGGGACCAACATTTTTTGACTGATAATATATTAGTTGTTTCTTGCAATTTGACTGTGGGACTCTAAGAATAGTATATTTTTCTGGAAGCGGAGTTTTAACAACCTAGAAAGCTTAATTAAGCTTTCCTACTGCATTTTTTAAAAATTGAATTAGTAGCAAGGAGAGTATTTTTAGGATTGAAGTGATTATTTCATGTAACAGATACATGTCTGAATATTCTTAAACCTCTATATAGGCCAAAACATAGCAAAAGAATTGACTTCACAAGTCTAAAAGTATGAACGGTTGCTTTTACATCAACACTATCATATCTATTTATTCTATTCATTCATTATTTATACTTTAAATTCTTCCTAAATACAAGGTGAGGTGGGTTTAGGAGGATGAATTTTTAAAACACTTTACAACCACGGTCAGCATTGAGTGGTTTTGCTGGTCCAAGTGGGTCCCCTTCCTAGATATCAGTCTTATTTGTATTTTTTCTTCTATTCAGGAGAACCAGAGCATCATTTCATAGTGACAGCATTGTACATTACCTTGGATAGTAAAAGTATCATTAAAAAGTTGCAGTTTAAAAAAGAAAAAGTAGCCATTTAACTAAAGTTTACAATGTACGTTGTCTCAGCAACTGTGAGGGCTTACGGTGAGGTACTGGGTGGCATGTTTTCAAATGGATGCTCTGATTTAAATGGACCATGAAGACTCCAGTGGAAAACATGACACAAAGGTGGTCCTAATGAAAGTTTCACATTTTTTTTAGAAGGATCTTTCCCTACAAGGAGAATAAAGATTATTTTAACACTGGTGATGTGGAAAATGCAGTATGCAGATTCTGGCCACCACAACTCCTGATCGAGGTCACTAAAATAATACACCATTAATGGGAGCCATCTAACAGAAGGAGAGGGAGCCATCTGAAGTCGAAGTTATCCACATTTGCACACTACAGGTTTGGCAAAGGGGCTGAGAGATCCTTGGAGAAACCTGAGGGTGAGGTGGGGTGGGGTGTGATGAATTCTGTTTGAGGAATTTTCCACGTCCTCTGACATAGGTTTGCCAATTCAGATACATCAGTCAGATCCACACAAAGATACGGGACTGGGCAAGACTGTCCCAAAGGAAGGTGGCGTGTGAAGACAACTCCTTGGGGTGGCCACAGGCACAGGCAAAAATCAAGTTATTTCTTGTTTTCCTTTGATATTTGTGGTATCAGATGATTTTGTTCTTTAATCTCACATTTTTATGTTTTCCTTTGAGTGAGTTTTAGCATTTCTCCATGTCTCTTGCTCTGCTAAGCACTGCAAATCCAGGGACCTTTCATAAAGAACCATGCACCATTTCTTCTGAAATCATATAGTGTCTCCTCGTATGGTAGCCTTGCAGGTTTTGCAAACCTCAGGGTTTCCCCTCATCTTCAAATATTCACTTAGCTTAGGCTCCACAAACAGAGGTCGACTCACTTTCAGTCCAGTTTTTCTAAATTCTGAGCCTAAGTCTACCACAGCCCTGGAGACAGCGTCCAGGCCACCCCCAGCCTATTAGCAATCTTGGTTGCTGGCAGGTGAGTGCCCTGCCCCAGTGAGATCAGGGCACTGTGAGCTATAGGAGGACTGTAGTTTGGTAGAGGCAGAGAATATTAATGGGGCATTTCTTTCCTTAAATTTGGATTTTCTTTCACTAGCAGGGTGCATAATGTTAAACTAACAGAAGGTGGAGAGAAAACATAGGCACTGGTAAAATTAGGTCTCTTTTTAAGTAAGGCCTTCTTCTGAAGGTGGTATTTTTTTTTTTTTATCACCCTTCCCTGTCTACCCCTCTCTTTTCTTCTTGCTGCAATCTCTTTACTCTTCACAGTTCCTAAGCCTGCAAAGGGTATGGCTTGCACTTCTGTAGCTGACACACATCCCTCTGCTGCACTCGCCGGGGCTTTCCGATGCCATTTTCTCATTGGCATTCATACAGCTCTTTCTGTGAGCTTCTTGTTGTTGTTGTTTTTTTTTCAGATAAAGTCTCCAGCTGTTGCCCTGGGTAGAGTTATGTGGCGTCACAGCTCAAAGCAACTTCCAACTCTTGGGCTTACGTGATTCTCTTGCCTTAGCCTCCCAAGCAGCTGGGACTACAGGAGCCTGCCACAATGCCCAGCTATTATTTTTTTTTGGTTGTAGCTGTCATTGTTGTTTGGCAGGCCCAGGCTGGGTTTGAACTCACCAGCTGCCGTGTATGTGGCTGGCGCCCTGGCCACTGAGCTATAGGCACCAAGCCGAGCTTCTTGTTTTAACTAAAGCTGAATTTCATATTTTATTTTTGCAGTGACCCCAGATCAATGCGTGAACTATTAATACTTTGGCCAGGAATCTGATGTAAACCAATGCAGTGAATTTAAAATTAAGCAAAAGCTTAATCGATCAAATTCCAGCTCACTTCATCGTTGTTGTTCTTACATAATACGCCAAATGGAAACGTGTCAGGGAAACCTCTGACTGAAAACTGTGTGGCCATGGCGATGAAGAGGGTCCAGCAGCCCATCGCTGACAGCCAACATGCACAGATGTGGTCGGTCCACCAAACTTTGTCAGAAGGCCAGCGATTCTAGAGAATAGTGAGAGTCGCCTGTTCAAGACTGTTCTTTTCTATCATTTCCAAAATCACAGTTTTATACATAAAAGTTCAAAGCAAAGACCACACCAACCTCTATTCCAAATAAAAATCAGCATAACTCAGTGACTTTTTACATTCCAATTCCAAGTTGAGCTGCTAAACCAATCCACTGAAACTAGGGTGGGAGCTAAATTTACAAAACAGTAAGAATGGGAGACAGGAGGTAAAGGTCACTTAGGACCTAAACCCACCAGACCACCCGAGTGTGTCATGTTGGCCCCAGCCCTGCTCACTGCATGTCTTTCAACAGAAGAGTTACACAAACAAAAGTACGTTTGGAATTAAATCTTATTTCAAGGCCATAGTCATAAGTGAATTTAATATCAAATAAAAGGAGAACATTTTATAAGATTGCTCTGGTTGAAAAGAGCTGAACTGAGATTTTTGATAAACCAAATAAGAACATACACGGGGTGGGGTGGGGGTGGGGGAAGAATCGCTATTCAATAAATGGTGCTAGGAGAACTGGATAGCCACATGTAAAAGACTGAAACTGGACCCATACCTTTCGCCAATCACAAAAATTGATTCAAGATGGATAAAAGACCTAAATTTAAGTAATGAAATGATAAAAATCCTCAAAGAAAACATGGAAAAACATTTGAAGATATTGGCCTGGGGAAAGACTTTATGAAGAAGACTCCGGTGTCAATTGCAATGACAGCAGAAATAAACAAATGGGGCTCATCACCGGTAGCACAGTGGTTACAGCACCAACCACATACACTGGGACTGGTGGGTTCGAACCCAGCCTGGGCCTGTTAAACAACAATGACAACTGTAACAAAAAATAGCTGGGTGTTGTAGCAGGTGCCTGTAGTCCCAGCTACTTGGAAGGCTGAGGCAAGAGAATCACTTAAGCCCAGGAATTTGAGGTAGCTGTGAGCTGTGACTCCATAGCACTCTATCGAGGGTGACATAATGAGATTCTGTCTCAAAAAAACCCCCAACAAAACAAAACAAAAAAACAAATGGGACTTCATTAAACTCAAAAGCTTCTGTGCAGCTAAGGAGACAACAACCAAAGCAAACAGACAACCAACACAATGGGAAAGGATATTTACGTATTTTGAATCAGACAAAAGCTTGATCACTAGAATCTACAGAGAACTCAAATTCATCAACATAAAAAGAGCCAACAATCCCTTATATCACTGAGCAAGAGAGTTGAATAGAACCTTCTCTAAAAAAGAGAGACAAATGGCTAACACATGAAAAAATGCTCATCTGTCCCTAGTTATTAGAGAAATGCAAATCAAAACCACCCCA
>CAUYON010181559.1:0-29078 GCA_963573935.1 Arctocebus calabarensis
TATAGATAGCTTAAGAGAGAAAATTTCCTTGAATCTGGAAAGAAAACATTTAGATAAAGGACAAATAATGCTAATGAAAGTCATAAAAACATGTTTATCAGTTATTTAATCTCATGCAATTAATTTCTGTTCTGCTTGATCTTGATTAGTTAACAACTTTATGTCACAACTAAAGGAACTAGAAAAAGAAGAACAAATCAAACCTAAAACTAGCAGAACAAAAGAAATAACAGGGCGGCTCCTGTGGCTCAGCGAGTAGGGCGCCGGCCCCATATACCAAAGGTGGCGGGTTCAAGCCCGGCCTTGGCCGAACTGCAAAACAAACAAACAAAAAAAATAGCCGGGCACTGTGGCGGGTGCCTGTAGTCCCAGCTACTCGGGAGGCTGAGGCAAGAGAATCGCTTAAGCTCAAGAGCTGGAGGTTGCTGTGAGCAGTGTGACGCCACAGCACTCTACCCAGGGCGATAAAGTGAGACTCTCTCTACCAAAAAAAAAAAAAAAAAAAAAAGGATTTCGGCGCAGTTCCACAAGAATTAATACAACATTAACAACAGGGTAAACTCTCTCTGGATATTTTGTTAGAGATAACACTATTTATGACACAATTATATATCCATATGCAGCTGTATATTTGCATTTTAAATATTAAAGTGCAATATAGATGAAAGATAGGAAGCAGAAATTATAGGTAATCGTGTAGATTTGCCTTGACTATGAGATATTGTGAGAACATTATGTGCGACTACTTGCATAGGAACAAAGAACAAACCAACGTGAGATTTGATTTTGCTAATGGTGGCAAAGCGAGGTGACCTACTGCTAGAAAGCATTTTAAAAGTAATTAAAGAGGAAAATGGGAAATGAAATGGGCAACAAATACGCCTTTACTCAGATATTAGGAAAACACATTTTCTGCCTAGATTTTAAAGATTTAAACAAAAACCTTTCTTGGGAAATTTTTATTATTCGCTACACATAAAAAATGAAATTTCTCTCAAGAGTCTTTATAAATAGGACATTAGATAATGTAATAAGCAACATCATTATAATGACTCACGCTTCCTGTCATTGTAATCTAATCCCGTGCAGGAGATGAGAGGGTAACCCAGGCTAGCCCAGGTAAAAATGATGTACTGCTGTGCTGTGCCTGCCCATGAGGAATACTTACTCAAAAACTGTTTTATTATTTTTAATGCAGAAAATCAATCACTTGAATTGATTTTCTTTATTGATTTTTATTCTCGTTCATGGTCTTTTCTCCCAACTAAAATGTAAGCTGCATGGGGGCAGTTTAAGTCTTCTCTTCTTAACTACTCTATTGCCATTACCTACTCTATCTAGTAACTGATGCTCTGAAGTTGTTCAGTACATATTTATTGGAGAATTAATGAAGATGTATCTTATTTAATGTAGTTGTGATATGTTTATGTGTCATAGACCAGTAACATTTCGACAATGTTCACTTCAGACCGCCCAAAGGTCAACATTTTTTTTCCACATGGGGACATGAGTAAAACAATAAGAAAAATCAACCAACCAATAATCTATCGTCACCATCAGTACATAAATGAGAAGAAAAGATGTTAATATACAAATAACAAGACTAATTTCAAAGTAGAAAAAAAAACAGCATAAAGGACAGGACAGTTAAATAAATTTATCCCTGAGAAGAAAAGAACTCATTACATTGTTCTTTTATTGCTTGTTTCATTATAGACCAGTGGAAAATCCATCACAGACTACGCCACCTGGCCTGCTGGGTTTTAGGAATGAAGTCATCAAAAGTGGCCTTCTATAACGATATGTGGAGAGGACATGATTAAACTATTAATAACTTATTTTTGTCATAGACTTATGTGTTTCTTCTCAGCCTTGGAGTACTGGGCTAGCGTAACATTAATACATGTATAGTAAACAGGGCTAGACATCAGCTTTAGGGTCAGATGATTGCCTTTGTTTTCCTTGTTCTCAGAGGCAAAGTCTTTCTTGCTGAGTAATTTTCTCTAAGGCCTACAATGTCTTCTCAGCTCCCTTTGTTCTTCTATACAAAGGTTTAATAATGGAGAGTGTCTTTCCACCATCTGGGACAAATTGTGCTTACCTCAGCAGAGACAGCCGAAGTCATTATGAAGAGTGTTTGTTTTGATAGCTTAGTTGACTATAGGATATTAGAATGCGTAGAAGACAGAGACCTCAATACAGATTCTGGATGCTGTAAAAGCCAAGTATAAACTTGACCTTTTTGAGAACAGTTAATCATTAAACATCTCTTCTTTGCAACTCCCTTATAATGTATTATTATCCTTATTTTACAGCACACACAGGCTAAAATAATCCAATTAACCTACTTAAGGCCAAATAACTAGTAAAAGACCCAGAATTTGATTCTCAGTCTGTATGAGACCACTTTTGTTCCACCATGCCTTGCCAGACATTGTACGGGGCTGATTAAAAGGACACTCATAAAGAAGAATATTTTAGCATGCAGTAAACCTTTTTATTTCCCAACAAACATATTTGAAATGTCTTAGAGGTGGAAGATTGCATATACACAAATTTTTGAAAAGAAAAAAAACTAAAAAGGAACTAAAAAATATACATATTTAGTTGATAGCTAAATAGGAGCAAAGGGATTCAAAGCATAGCTCTAAAGGGACTTAGCATCTGTGCACTGAAATGCTTGTTTTAACCAGTCCAACTGTGTTTCCGACTCTGCCAGTCCTCTTTCCCTTGGCTAATGCATATCTAGTTTACAGAATAGATCAAACTGCTGCCTTCTCGCTGAGAGCCGCTGAGTGCTGCTTTAATTTCCCAGTCGGGAGCTGGTATTTCATCCTGAACAGGCATATTAAATTGTTGTGTAAATCCACAATGTAGGCCATATGGTGGTTATTCTTTGAAGAGGAGGAGAGACCTTGAAATCAAACTCTTAAGTCTGAGAGACATCTGACGTCGCAGTCATTAGTTTTGAGAAATGGACTAGAGGTTTTGTCCTCTCTGCTAAGTGTTCTTTCCTCCTTCCTGTGTCCCAGAAGAGACATGGGTCCATTTAAAGTTGAAAAAAATCTAGGTCAACCCTAAATCTATTTTACTCTGAGTGAGACTTCCTGAAGTTTCTATGTCATAATGGAAGGCGAAATGCTACTTTAAAATCGATTTTCCAAGTCCACATTTAGGGTCAGTCCTGCTACACTTTGGAATAAACTGGAGAGATTTCAGATCATCAGAATGGGTTTCCAGTGGGGAAGGAATGGAAGTGATTCCATGTAATTTCTTTCTCCAAAATAGGCTACAGATGAGAATCTTTCATGAAAAGTCATATCTACCCCTTGAGAGTTACTGGCAGAGTCACACCCCCAGGGGCACCTGTTTCACAGAGTAATCACTTCTGTCTTTGCTGTGAAGCACCACCTCCTCTCTCTGGGTACTGTCAGGGCCTTAAACATTTGGTTTAGGCCCAAGCGAGCCAATGCATGACGCTAATGAAAAGAATTGAACATTAAATTCAAAATATTATTTCCAAAATATTATTCTCTGGGCTCAAAATCATATCCCCTGGTGCTGTTTATTTTTCTCATTTTCACTCTTATTATATCATTACGAACTTCTCACTCAGAAGCTGGTGGGAATTAGGTTTATTCTTAGGTATTTCAGAGGTCCATTAGACTTAGATACTTTCAAAACAATAACTTGCATTTGTAATGGTATCCACTTAAACATTTTTTCTAACTCTTTTTAGCTTTCAATTATTAAGGATATCTATATTTGGGGTTCTTACTCATTTCTAAGATCTCTGAGAAAAATCTCAAGATTATTATTTTAAAAATGTAGCCAACATGGGCGGCTCCTGTGGCTCAGTGGGTAGGGTGCCGGCCTCATATACTGAGTGGGTTCAAACTGGCCTCAGCCAAACTGCAAACAATAAAAAATAGCCTGGTGTTATGGCACCTGTGGTCCCAGCTACTTGGGAGGCTGAGGCAAGAGAATCTCCTAAGCCCAGGAGTTGGAGTTGGAGGTTGCTGTGAGCTGTGATGCCAAAGCACTCTACCGAGGGTGGCAAAGTGAGACTCTGTCTCTCAAAAAAAAAAAAAAATGTAGCCAAGACCAATTATTATCAATTTCTCTGCCATTCATAATTTCAGTGATTAAAAAGTCTTGGCTTAAAGAAGACTTAAAAATGTTGACCTAAAGATGTTCCATCTAATGATGGTAGAATGTTGAGTTTAATTTTATTTTTAAAAACAATCCACACCCTCCAGCAAAGCTGAAGGAGGCAGAAGTCTACATCTCCAAACCAACCAACCAACAAACATGGTAATTGTGACAAGTGAATGATTCAGAAGGGCCCTATAAACCAGAAATATGGTAGGATTTGTTCTTCAGCACTTTATGAAGTATCAGATACTTGTCACTAGTTCTCATTTCTCTGATAAATTTTCTCTATTGCTTGGGGAGAGACGTAAGAGAAAAATTTTGGTTTATAAAGAGTTCCTGTATAGTCAAGGAACTAAGCATCAACTAAGGCTTCACAAGTGCAAATTTACACTGGATAAATTTCAGATTTTGGGGGGAGAGGGTTATGATTAAGTTTTATAATTTTATTTCTGGATCCCTCAAACAAAAAATATGTTCTGTAAAAAAAAAATCTGAAATGCAAAATGACACTTTCGGAATGAATTTGCTCAAGTATAGCCATTACCCTAATTTATTAAGCATTCCTGAAGTTTTGTTTCTGGAACACAACAAGCATTTTGAAATTGTATAATACATACAATTCTTGGTAACACCCTCTTTTCCTTCCACCTCTGATCTTGTCCAAAGAAATCAAATATAGTAAGAAATTTGATCTCCATCTATAGCATGCTGGTAAGGCTGTGGCCCACACAATGGAAGGAAGTGATCAGGTACTTGTGCATCTAATTTAACCCACGAAGAAGCCAATTCAAAACATTTAGACTCAAGAATTATAAAATGTCTTAGTTTTAATCCAATACTTTGAACTCCATAGTTATAATCAAAATGTCCTAATCCTGAAGGTATTGTAGACAAAAAGCAAGCTACTCCAGGTCCAAGACTCTCAGAAGTTGAGAATCACCTTTTCTCTAAGATCATTCTCTTTCTAATTATTTAGGGGAAAAGGGACAGAAATAGCAAACAAGATGTGTGTGTCCTCCCTCACTGGCAAATTGATAATGGTAATAATGATATCTTTACCTATTCATATAGTTTCTTCAACATATAACCTAATAGAAATTATAATTCCAAACATTGTTACAATAGTACATGTATTATCATGCATATTAATATATAAAATGATTTCAGTATTTACGTAGTATTGTACCAAAATTTCCAGTCTCTTGTTGAATCAAGAAGCATTAGTGGTTGCTCTGTAATTACAAATGTCCTATAAATTCAAAGAAAATGTGAACCTTTAATATGCCCACTTTAAGTCTTTACAATAAGAGGATAAATACAAATGTACTGAATAAGTGAACCACTGGAGTGTAAAATAAAGTCATTAAGCTTTCAAATGCCATTTCTTAGGAATGTCTGATCTGTTAGCGTTTCCAACTAGCTTTCCCATTCAAGTCTATATTACTGCGGGTTGACTGTCAATTGACTTGTTAGCATCAAAAATATTTAGACACATCTTTTGAGAACTTTGTTCCTTTCTGTGAAGCACAGACACATACTCTAACAAAGGGAATTTCGTATTGCATAGCATTAAAATATGAATGTGTTATTGATGTCTTTCTCTTGTAATGGATGGAATGAGGTACAGAGACACTTTTAAAAAATACTTCTGGCATTTTAACTTTGTGAAGGATATTAAACATTTCAATACATTTATTGTACTCTATAAAATAGGTGATGAAATGCAATTTAAAGTGACTAAACTTCTTCCACTTCATTATCTTTTGCTAACCTATTCTGACCAGTAATTTCACTCTTTCCGTCTAAGTAAATTCAGCCATGGAGAAATGTCTCCATGGAAAGTAGATAGGGCAAAGGAATCACAATTAATTAGAGCACACTTAGAATTGTTAAATTCATATTCTTTAGCAATAAGAAAGAAAGAATTCTTGTGTGTTTGTGTGTCTGTATGACATGCTGCATAATTCACTCTAAATGAAAAGAATCTTTATTTTCTGAAATGCGATCGAGTGACATCATTGGTAACAACCTACAGAAAATGCACCTGTTATTGCAAGAAGAGCAGTGGCCGGAGTGTGATTGTCCCTGCACTGTCATCTCCAATCTTTAAGTCCATGCAGCTCTTAGGCCCTTCATTTGTAAAAGTGGATTAGATAGTAAATTAGATTCCTCCTAATTCTGAACGTACAAAAAAGTTTCTGAATAATTTAGTTTTTGAAAAATATGTGTCTATTCTTTCATTTTTCTTCCAATGCATTTCAAAAATTAAAAATGGTGAATATTAAATTTTCTGTAGTTATTTTAATGCAGCAGAGTTACACAATACATAGAAAATTACTATCATGCCTGGCACGTTAATAACTAGTTGTTTGGAGAATGTAGGGTTTTTTTTTATGATTTTATTAAATCATAATTGTGTTCATTAGTGCAATCATGGGGCACAATATGCTAACTTCATATATAATCTGAAATATTTTGGTCAAACTGTTAAACATAGCCTTCATGACATTTTCTTAATCACTATATGAAGACATTGCTATTCTACATTTAATAAGTTTCACCAGTACCCTGCTAAGATGCACCGTAGGTGTGATCCCACCAATTGCCCTCCCTCCACCCATCCTCCTCCCTCCCCTCCCCTCCCTTGCCCTTTCCCCTGTATTCTTGTGCTATAATTGGGTTTTAGCCTTCATATGAAAGCACAAGTTTGAGATGTTGGCGAGAATGTAGGTTTTATGAAATCTTAGAGTATGATTTCTTGGGTGTGTGTGTGTATGTGTGCACATGTACATGTGGTCTAGTGAGGCAATAATGATTTTCAGAGTTGAGATTTTCTGCAATGTAAAAAAGGCTCTGAGAGTGCTAATTCCACCTCCACTTCCTTACTCTCCACTAAAACATGCACTGATTTAGAATGATTTTCATTGCTATTGAATTAAGACTAACACAGAGTCAAGAGAAACTAATTGATAATTAGACTCTCCGGTGTTGATTTGCTTGACATAAGCAATGAATCAATACCACCCCAATACTTCCTTTTATACGCATCTCCTGCTTTATGCTCTGCCAGCCTTTTTGCTCATGGTAACGCCTATTGTAGCACAGACTTGTGTGCTAAGTATTTCAGAATCTTCCAGATATTTTAAGTCATTTCATCCTGTAAACAAAGCTAATGAGGTAGGAAATACTATTATTCTGATTTTTCAGATTTGGAAACAGAGCCTTGGAGAACATCTGTGAGTTTCCCAAGACCCAAGTAGGTCCAGCTCCTATGCCAACACCCTTAACCAGGATCCCCCCATTGCTCACCATATTTCTAAAAGCTTCCCAGTCCAGCCCCAGTTTCTACTTTTGTTTACCATCATGAAAAAAAGTTTTAGTTAATTTTTATCCACCAAAACATGAATCATCACAAATCTCTCTTGCCTCCATTTCTTTTAAAATGCTAAGTAGCTGATCTCAAAAAACATTCTCAAGGATAATATTATAAACTAAACACAACCTTTCTTCAGAAGTACTGTGGAGTCTAGAGTAGGCAAGAAGACATTTTGACATTTTCCAAAAAAGTTGGCAACAGAATACATTCCTTCCCCGGAGGTCCCCATTCCAACAGAATCATTGTGCTGGAAGGGGCTGAAAAAAGTGTCCATCTTAATAATCTTATTTTACAGATGATGATCCCAAATCCCTGGAGGTTAAATAAGTTTCCTGGGGACTTGGAACAAGGTCCTATCAACAAATCCGGGACTAGAACCTGGCTCTAGGTTCTAAGCTGAGCACACCGCCACCTCCCGCTGCAGCCTAATCCTTTTAGAGTTTTGATCCTAAAGATAGACTTTGATAACGTAATTTGCATTGTTATGATAAGAAAACAATCAGGCACCAAAATATGCTTCGCTTCTTTAGACATAACCTTTTAAGTTGCACAGTGGTGCAGCGGTCACTAGGGGAAATCACTGGCATCGCTGCAGTTTCAGCCGTTTGTACCTTTAGACTTAAAGGGAGAGTCCAAATTTAAAAGTAAAACCTGGGCATAGAATCAAAAGCCTCCGTTCTTAGCACAGGTTGAAGGCCACACAGAAAAGGAGCAAGTGAGAGATATAGTTTAAATGAGAACACAGTGAGAAGCCGGCCATCTGTCCACCAGCTATAAAGCACAGAAAGTAAGCACAGGACCCCGCTGCCTTCCAAATGAACCTGTCCCTGCAGCAGACTCTCTGAGCAGTGCTTTCCTAGTAAACCATGTTTATTGGGGCATTTATCAAATTAGACCTTAAGAATGTCTTAAACAAGATACCCCGCCTTGATAAAAAGTCCAGAATCTTTCCTGTGGCTAGTTGTTAAATATTCTTTAGGATAAAAATGTGACTTAGGAAGCAAAAGATTTTTAAATTGCTTCCAAATGTATAATTGATGCCTCCAAAGGTAACGCTTACTATTCCCACACAAAGATGATTATGTCCCTTACCTTATCTTTTTTTAAAAGTGTATCAACTCCTATTATTTCTGATTTAATAACAAATTTATTAATCTCTAAAACAATAAAAAATTCTCTATCAGTACATTATGTAATGATCACATCTAAAACTTATAAATGTCCAAACTAGATTTTTCCTACTCTGGACTGATGATACAGAATACCAAAGGCTAGAAGATTACTGGGAGCATTTTAAAAATAAACTTGAGCGCCCCGGCTCCTCCCCTACAGCTCCCGGGCAGCACACTTCCCCGCGAGCAGCTTCTCACACACAAACGTCTCCTGCTTTTCTCTCCTAGACTCCACAAATACAATGAAGTCTGATAATAACCCTTAAAGAAAGTGTCACAACAGAATAATAGTTTACACAACTTTATACAAAGAACTCAAAGTACATGACTAATGTTAGCTCATTAATTACACCAGAGTGTGACAGAGGAGGAACAGATCTGCCAAAGTAGGGCAAGAACGTCTTAGTCAGCAGAGTCTACTGAGACTCTAAACGCCAAATGAGACGCTGGAAAGCAAACACAGGGGCAGAAAAAGTAGCCAAAAAAGGATCTTGCTATTCTCTTGGCAATGACTTAGTCAACTTGGGATGTATAAGCAATGACCCTAGACTGGTGCTACATGCAGCATAGAAATTTATCCTTCATAGTTGTAGAGGTTGGAAGTTCAAGATCAGAGTGCCGGCGTGATGGGGTTTGGTGAGGGCTCTCTCCCAGTTTGCACACTGCCCTTTCCTTTGTATCCTCACATGGTAGAACACAAGCTGACTGGTTTTCTCGGCACTAATCCTGCTCGAGGGGCTCCTCCTTTACCACCAGATTATCTCCCAGATGCTCCCCCTCCAGTTACCGCCACATTATAGTGAGCACTAAGTAAGGTATTTTGAAAACACTAAGCCTAACTATTTGGTTTATGTTTATTACTTTTGTTTAGAACTTAAAAATAAGGCCAGGATCAGTGGCTCAGTGCTCAGACTACATGTCTGTAATCTTAGCAGTCTGGGAGGCTGAGGTAGGAGGATCCCTGGAGCTTACAAGTTCCAACAAGCTTGAGCAAAGGAGCGAAACTCCATCTGTACTAAAAATAGAAATTTAGCTGGGCATTGTGGTGGGCATCTGCAGTCCCAGCTACTCAGGAGACGGAGGCAGGAGGATCACTAGAGCCCAGTGGTTTGAGGTTGCTGTGAGCTCTGATGCCATGACACTCTACCCAGGGCAACAGAGTGAGATTGTCTCAAAAACAAACAAAAACTTGTAGGTAACAACCAAGAAGCAGACATTTTAAATTTAAAAACTTTTTAAAATACATAAATAAGCATCATTTATTAGAACAGATAATTTACTTTATGATATGAAATGTTATTCAATTAAAGATGGCTCCAAAATTAGATTCGATGCCCCAAATATGTATTCAACAAAAATGATATATTAGGCACTGTACTAAGGGTGAGGGTACAAATAGAAACAGGAATGGCCTTCTATGCGTGTGCAGTAGGATGGAAATCTTAGAGTCTCCTAGTCTCCATATATCTTTTACATAAATGCTGAAAATAGATCACAAAGAAACAACGAAATGCAGAGAAAATAAGGAAAAGAGTATAAATAGCACATAAAAGGAAAAGGAGTCTTAAACTAGATCCTTAATTTAGTTTAAATAGTCTTGGACTGACATACACATTATTTTTTCAGGCATATCATGGTGTCCATTGGCATGCTTGCAAATGCTTTCTCCAAATACCTGGGCCTCGCTATTCCTGGATTTTCTCACTATCATCATTTTTTATATTTTTATTGCTGTGTAGCCACTATTTCAATGGTCATATCCTACGCAGCTTAACCAACTCTAAAACCTCCATTTGGACCACCGCTTCCTACACTTCCAACTCCTCGATTCTACTTCTCTATCTCCAGTGATTTTCCTATCCCATTAAGGACCTCAAGTTCATGAACTCCACTTCTTATTCCCTGCTCCCTATCTTCCCAGTTGAACTGAGAGTTCTTAGTCTATCAGTAAGGTGACCACCTAATAAATACAGCATGCTTTATATACGTCTATTGTTTTCTGTTTTCTGAACACCATTTGAGCTCATCTTTTAATTTTCTCAACCTTTCTGTTTGCTCTAGCAATGCTGGCATCTGTCATTCCTGGAATCTACTTTCTTTGTTTTCTCTTCAGGAATTTTGCCCTTGTTATTCCCCACATCTGTGTCCACCCTCAGATTTTGATATGGCTCACTGTCTCTTTTCATTAATGTTTCTGCTCAAATGTTCTTTCAATAGCCTTCTTTTTTTTTTTTTTTACATGGCATCCACTACTATTTGAAACTATTTTGTGCATTGATTTGTTTATTCCTTATTGCCTAGCCCCTAAATGGTATATAATATCCTTGCATGCTAGAGTATTATTTATTAATTATCATATGACTAAAATTAAGAATATTGCCTGGAATGCAGAAGATTTTCAACATCTATTTGCTGCAGAAAGAAAGGAAGAAAAGAAAAAATAAACATAATATGTTATCTCATTCTTATGATAAATTAACTCAGCATACCCTAGGATTAACATGAAATAAGAAAGTTTTAAAAGATTGTAAAACTTCAAAGAAGATAAAAACAGAGGAGAGATAACACCCATTGCCATCATTCTGATAGAATTCCCTTACAAATCTCCTTCACCCTAATCTGACAATAATCTAGTGTGCCAGGCACTAGCCACCTGTGGCTATTAATATTTCATTTCAATTAATTACAATAAGTGAAAATAAATATTCATTTCCCCAGTCACACTAGCCACATTTCAAATGTGCAACAGCTGCACATGGGGAGTGGCTTCCTTTTGGGAGCGGTGTTGAACACAGAACATTTCCATCAGCATGGAAAGTTCTACTGGACAGCATTGCTCCAGATCATAGTTGTTTTAGATTCTGGAGTTATATTATCCATAAAACATGAGACTAATTTAAAATTAGATGAAACAAATTTAAGTATTAACAATTTCTCAGAACTAAGTAATGTTTTCTATTTTGTTTGGTTTGCCCAGATTTCCATCCAGAGCAAAGAACGAGTTTAACACAGGACAGTATTAAAATGAATGGGACGCTTGACTGTTTTTTCTAAGTTTAGGACTTGCAAGAAAGAAGTGACATTGATTAAGAGTGGAAGTAAGGAAAAATAAAACCATCCATCCATCCATCCATCTATTCATTCATCATTATAAAAATTCCTATCGCGTGTAGTTGATAGTTCAGGCACTGTGGTTTGGTGATGAAGGTTTAAATCTTAAAAAAAAAAAAAGTGTGTCTAAACTCATAAAATTCATAATGAAATAAACAAGATTGACATATAAACTAATAATTCAAATAATTCAATGATAGGTTAATTGCTATAAAGAAAACCTGTCTGGGAGAAATGCAAAAGATAACACTTAAGTGGTATATTTAAAGAGATGAGAATGTGTCAGACTGAGGAAATAGAGAAGACCTCCTGTATTTTTAACCAAAGGGATTGATCAAACTCTGCAAAGGCAGCTTGTGCTTACTTAAATGAGAGAGTAGTGTTAGGGGTTGATGTAATGGTGCCTGAAGGAAAAGGTATGAACTGAGATTAGGAAATTAGGTTGGGCCATATTGCACAGAGTTTTGGAGGCTTCATTAAAAGTTTTGACCATTATTCCTATTCAGATTGAGGGCAAAGGACTCAACTGAGAGAAGAGAGGCTGTGGAGAGGATGGCTGGAAGCACCATGACTGGGTGCTGGAGCTTCCACTTCTGGGAACTTTGCAACATGTGCAAGAAATGAGAAATTTGGGGCTTCAAGGTAGGGGCCATTGATTACTCTAGGAAGAAACTATAAAGAAGACATCATTCCAGGAGATGAATTCCAATCTGTATTGGTGATGCACATCCTGCTTAAATATTGTTTAACTGTTTCCTGCAGTTACGCTTAAATGGAAGTCCTGCTTTCTTCCACCCCCCTGAGCTATGCATACACAAATGGGGGAAAACAAATCCTTCCATCTGTTCTTTATAATCTGAAATTTCTTTATTAGGATACAAAGCTTATCATCATGTAAGTTAGTATATAAATATCCCAAATAAAATTTGAATACCAAAGATAATTTATAATCAAAATTTAGCAATTTATAGTTTCAAAAGAGGAAGAAAGACAATTTTAGATATATTTGAAACAATTTTATATTCTAAGAAGTGAATCACAACCTGCTAGATTAATTTTAGTTTGCAACAGAACTCCATGCTTCTCACTAAAATCAGTTTTTCCTAATTTTTGATAGATATTGACATTTGAGAACTAGGTAGAGACATTTTTAAAAATCAGGGGGATAATAAGAATTACACGTTATGCTTGGAAAGTATTCACACCTTCTGGAGACTTAATCTTAATAGGTTCTGAAGGTGGTCTGGCCTTTTCAATTATAAAAGGCTAGAAATGAGGTCTCTTGTGAACAATCACAGGAATAAAAGAAGATTCGTAATTGTAATAAGGACTATTTTGGTTTCTCCCTCTTCCCCTCCTCCTTTTTCCTACAATGTTATTAAAGGAAATATATCATAACTTTCCTTAAAGGAAATATATCAAAATAAAATGCCTTAATGTTCATCAATACAAGTTTGCATTTAATCCTTTAATATGCACTGATTCATTTATAAATGACTTTATAGACTCATAGAACTGTGGGTTAATTAATGTCTCTCTCCCCCAGTGATTTAGCAAGGCTTCACCCTGCTGTTGTGCACTGTTTGGTACTTGCAAGTGGCCCAAGGCCCTCTAAAGGCTCTGACAGAGCAATCCGATCACCATGGAAGCGATCACTCCATTTATTCTCATCTGAGAGGATGACAAATGAAGCAAAAGAAAAAAATCTCTGTAATAAGATTCCTTGTTCTTCGCTGTCACTGCCTCCTTCTCCTCATAAATATAACGGGGAAATAGAGCTAATGAAATGGTGAATTTACAGTCAACAGTTTCCTCATGCCTTCTAGAAAAGCAGCTTTAAAAAACATCCAAACTGTTAGAAGTGGAGTAAACTGCGAACAACAGATTGGCAGATGCGTCCATCCTCTTACAACTCATGAAGAGTCACCATGACAGAGCTCCAAATTTAAAAATTCAGATCATAACTATCTGGCCAAATTCCTTGAGCATAAAAATCCAAAACATAAACATTACCTGTATAAAGAAGCTGGCAGTGCCCTCATGGCTAGTCCAATGTTGGACACTATTCTGCATCATTTAACAGCAATCGTGAGAGAGATTTTTCCTTTTAACAGACTTGTTTCACATAATCATCTGTAAGAAGAGCTTATGGGACACACTTTTTGAAAGAAATATATCTGAGAAACTGAATTAAGAGCATACTTTGGTGTGAAAGATAAATGACTGCCAAGAAGTAATAGAATGAGAAATAGACATAGTAACAATACTGGAATACATTATATTAGAAAAGCTGAAAATTGCCTTTAAAAATCATAAAGTATTGGTACAAAGATACTTTATTTAAAATTTTAATAAGGATTGTTAATGACATTTTTATAAACAGTATGATTACTTTAATAGGAAAGTCACATAGAACATATAAACAGATTATGTAAGGATGTAACAAATGCCATAGAAATCAAATGTAAGAGCCGTGGAAATCACCAAAGAGAACTGGAGAGTTAATGTTTGACATTTACTGCCTAGAGGATAATCCTGCTCCTCTCAGGAGGCAGTGAGGTACCTTGGAAAGAACACAGGCTTCAGGTTCAGAGTCAAGCTGAGTTTGAAACCTGGCTTTTTTCTTCCTTCAAGTACATGGCATTGGGCAGATTGTTTGACTGCTTTGTGCCTGATTTTCCTTATTTATAAAGGAGGATTATCAGATTAAAACATTTATTTCAAAGGAGGAGTCAAGAAAGAGTATGGGAACTCCTTCTGCCACTCCAAGAAGAACTCGTGGCTTCAGTAGCTAAGCTCATGGCTCCTTGAATGCTCCGACCATCACTGCTGCACCATCTTTCTACAGGACCACATAGACAGCCTTAGGTCCTCTGTCCCCATCCATTCGCCATCACTCTAGCCGAAAATCCTGGGACTCCTAGGTAATCCCACATGTTGGACGCGAATCCCTTCTAGCTAAATGTCATTTCATAATGTAATTTTATATTTTCTAATTTTTTCATTAAATTTTTCCTTCTAAACTATAAGCACACCTAAAGATAAGTTCCACTGTGTGAAGGACTAAGTCTGTCTTGCTCACTGATATATTTCTAGGGCCTGGAAAATGCCCCAGACACAGCAGACATTTAGGCCAAGTTCATCTCCTCACACTCCCTCTCCTAGACCATTACTTGTAAGCTTTTTGGTGAGAACACTAGAAAAGTTGGTGCATGAACCATCCTGTCCTTACACAAAATAAAAATAAATTCTCTGAGGTTAAAAAAATTAAATTAATATAGAAATACATTCTTATATTGTTAGAAATAAATACATTCATAGAAATAAATCAAGTTAGGCACAGAATGCAACACCCTGAATCTTAATTAGAGTCTAGTGTTTTGTGCAGTGACTACATTTATTAATTCAGCCATTTTAGAAGAATGGAAAAGATTTTCTTTAGTCAATCCCTGGCTCTTCTGCTTAGCATTAGTATGAACTTGCCATGCTCAACGTACACAAATGATATACTAATATAAACAGAAGTTCTCCTCATTTATATCAAGATTTCTTATTAAATAAAGAAATAAGTATGAATTGTATAACATGTTTCAAATGTTAAATAAGTACACATTATTAGATTTTAACTGCCTTGCATGTATTATCTTTGATGTTTAAATTAAAAAGAAAACAACTGATGTGTAAAAGAATAGAAAATAATACAGACTATTTTTTTTCTGTAAACTTTCAATTGAAAGCTGTGATTTTAGCACTCTTGAGATCTACCAGTAGTTACTTCTGGGAGATCTGGTAAAATCATGGAACCCAAACAAAATAATGTTTCTTAGTGAAGTGAGGTGGGTTGAATAAATAATAACAGCAAAGTAACAGTAGCAAAATTTCTATCATTTTCAAGTTAACATGGAATATGTATCACAAGGCCATAAAACACACTTTAGGAAATATAAATTAAATTCTCAAGAACAAAACCAGAAATTGACAACAGAAAAATAGATAGAAAATGTCCAAATACTTAACACACTTCCAATAGCATATAGGTTAAGAAAGAAGTCTCAGAAGATATTTATGAAAACATTTTGAAATAAAGAAAATTAAAATATAGCAAACTTGTGGGGGAAACAGAAGTAGTGCTTAGAAAGGAATTTAGACTAAATAGTATTAAATAAATACATTAGAAGGAAGAAAGATATACAATCAATAATATAAGTTTTTACCTTAGCAAAATAGAAAAAGGAGAAATATAAGTCCAAAGCCTCAAGAATGATATACATATTAAAAATTATGACGCAAATCAATAAAATTGAAAACAAAAAACAATAGAGAAAATAAATGAGACCAAAACCTTGCTCTTTGAAAAGATCTTTAAGAATTCTCTAGGAAGACATACAAAGTAAAAAAGATATTTTTTACCTTGTAAATTATCGATGTTAAAAAAGGTAATTTTTACCTTCTAAATTATCAATGTTAAAAATGAAAGAGGGGTTATCACCACTGATTCTGGGGACATTAAAAGAATGATTAATGAATCATTCTACAAAAGAATGTGACAAACAACTCTATACCCACGAATTTCATAATTTAGGTGAAATGAAGCAATTCCTGGAAAGTACAAACTAACCAAGTTCACACAATAATAAACAGAAAACCTGAATAATTTCTATCTATAGGTAAATTGAACCATGCATTTATGACCTTGCAAAAAAAAAAAAAAATTCACAGGCCCCAGTGTTTTCAGTAGTGAATTCTACCAGATAGGGAAGTAATGATACCAATTTTCTATAATCTTTTCCAGAAAATAGAAATGGAGAGAACAATTCCTAATTCATTTTATGAGAAAAGAATTAACCTAATACAAACCCCAGAAAATACATTAAAGGAATGAATGAATCTGTGTCATGAAGATGGCCACAAAAATTGTGACCAAATATCAAAAATTTTTACACATTTAAACACATTAAAAATGATTTTAGGCATGCCAGTCTGGTTTAATATTCAAAATCACAATCAGTATAATCTATTGCATCATCAGGCTAGAGAAAGAAAATAATCACAGAATTGTACAGAAGAAATAAAAATCGAAAATATTTCATGATTAAAAAGAAACTCTTAAAGAATAATTTTCTCAGTAGGATTAAGAACATCTAAAGAAGCCTTCAATTTGCACCGTACTTAATGGTGAAAAGTGTTTGCTATCTCCCCAAATCACGATTAGGGCAAAGATATTGCTGTGAGTTGAATATTTCTTCCTTCTAACACTCATGCTGAAATTTAAAGCCCAATGTGGAGTATTGACAGGTGGGTCTTTCAGGACATAACTGGAATATCAGGAGTCTCCCCTCATAAATGGAACGATCCATCTGGATTAATGTGTTATAGTGGGAAGTAACTGGGGATTTTACAATGGAAGAGGAACCTCCACGGTTGTCAAAGACAATTTTTCTTTATGAATTACCAAGTTTTGCATATTCTGGTGTGAACAACAGAGAGTGAGTAAGATGGCGGCCTCTCTCACTACTCCAGTTCACCATAACCCTGGAAGTGCTTGACCATGAACTAAAACAATTAAAAGGACATACAATTTAGATTAGAAATGAAGAAATAATATTGTTTGTCTGTAAGGATGGCAAGATTATCTATGTAAAAAATTCTAAAGAGTCAACTGAAGAATTCCTCTGAGTAGTCAGAGCGTACAGCAAAGTCACTGCATAAAAGGACAATATGTACAACTCAATGTCCTGTGTAACAGCAGTTGGCAATTTGAAATTAAAACATTTACTCACAATATATACTGTATTATTCCAATTAAATGACATGTAGGAAAAGTCAAAACTATTGAGATGGTTAACAGATCATTGCTTTGCCAGGGGGCTGGCAAGGGGGTGGGATTGAATCCCTGATACACAGGGGATTATTGTTAGAGTAGTGAAACTCCCTTGCATGATTTCATAACAGTGGATACAAGGCAGCAAGCATACATCAAATTCTGTAGACCTTCATAGCACAAAGAACAAACTTTATGGTATGCAAATTAAAATGATAGGATGTCAGTTCTCAGGACAGAAGGCAGAATGCAACATAAAATATGAATGTATTACCACTTTAGGAAACAATTTCACTGAAAGGGCAGAGGAAATGAGCGTAGTTTGTCAGACTCATGACAGAAGTAACTATATGTCCAGCCATGGTGGCTCATGCTGTAATCCTAGTACTCCAGAAGGTAGAGGAGGAGGAGGATTGGACCATCCTGAGCAAGAGCAAGACCTCATCTCTACTAAAAGCAGAAAAATAACCAGGCATAGTAGCCCATGGCTGTAATCCTAACTATTCAGAAGCAGAGGTAAGAGGATCACTTGAGCCCAGGAGTTTGAGGTTGCTATGAGCTATAATGACACCAGTGCACTCTACTCAGGGTGAAAGAGCAATTTTATCTCCAAAAAAAAAAAAAAAAGAAAAAAAAAAAGCGGCACAAGCCACGTACACCTAAGCTGGTGGGTTTGATTCCAGCCCTGGCCCACCAAACAACAATGACGGCTGCAAGCAAAAAATAGCCGGGCATTGTGGCGAGTGCCTGTAGTCCCAGCTACTTGGGAGGCAGAGGCAGGAGACTCGCGTGAGCCCAGGAATTGGAGGTTGCTATGAGCTGTGATGCCACAGCACTCCATCCAGGGTGACAGCTTGAGGCTCTGTGTCAATAAAAAAAAAAGAAAGAAAGAAAAAAGGTAACTAGTTGTATATAAGACTTTTATTCTAGTTGATAACATTGTTTTCCATATGTGTAAAGTATTAGATAACTATTTGAAAAAACTACATATATACACCAGAATTGAATAATTAAGTAAATGAATGGTAGATGTGGGAAGCAAGTATTTTACTGTTGAATGAGGAATTACAAATAAGCAAGGTGAGGTGATTGGAATATTCCATATGGTGGTAGATTTTGGCTGGAAGCATTAATATGAATTTATGTTTAGCTTAACATAGATACAGATGGTTGCACATAGAAATTTTATATATACAAAGGTTGCCAAAATTATTTTAAAGAAAAACTTTAAACTTTAGGTTTCAGCCAGGTAATTAACATTAACCTAAACAGTGATAAGAAGTATTGGTAGTCTATCTTCTTGATATGACTTGAAGAGATTGGCACATTCCATTTGTAGTCTTGCTCCCCCAAACGCTTTACTCTCAATGCAATCATGAAAAAACCATCAGGCAAATTCCAGTTGAAACACTCTACAAGATACGTTACCAGTGCTCCTGAAAGCTGTCAAATTCATCAAAAGCTAGAAAACTATAACCAGCAAAAGCAGCCTAAGAAGACATTACTACTAAATATAATGTGGTATCACGATGGGACTCTGAGCAAAACAGGGCATTGGGTAAATACTGGGACTATCTCTGTAAAATAGGCATGTTACCAAGTACTTAATAATATCTCAAGATTGGTTCATTATGTTTAGAATATATACCATAGCAGTACATATGGGAATTTTCTGTGTGATCTTAGCAATAGTTGAATAAATATAAAACTGAACTAAACTAAAAATAAAATAGAATTTGAAAAATAAAAAAGGGAACTGTGTATTCATATCAGTTCTCTATATCTATCTAATTTGTGAATTATTTAGAATAATCTGGAGATTTTTTTCCAACATCCTCATGTTTAGATTTCAACTCCAGTCAATTACATTAGAACATATAGGGTACAATTTTGTCTCAGGTATCAGTCTTTCTTTATAGCTTCCAGTAGATTATAATGTGTACCCAATATTATGAACAACTGAATTAGATGAATTGAATGATTACTTATAAAGAAATCAAAAACCTGAGTTTTATTAATCATAGGATGAAGGAAATCAGATATAAGTGGATTTATTTGTGAAGCCTATTGAATCTTCAAATAACAGTAGATAATCTCTTTTTTTGTAATTCATTACTCTTTGTAAAAGTTGAACAAAATCTGATATCCAAAATCATCTAGGGCAGTGGTTCTCAACTTTCCTAATGCTGTGACCCTTTAATACAGTTCCTCATGTTGTAGTGACCCTCAATCAGAAAATTGTTTTCATTGCTACTTCATAGCTGTAATCTTGCTACTGCTATAAATTGTATTGTAAATATCTGATATGCAGGATGTATTTTCATTGTTATAAAGGGGTCGCAACCCACAGGTTGAGAATCGCTGACCTAGGGGATCACAAAAATAACCAAAATAACAATAAAATTAAAGACCATCATTACTTACACACAGAGATGCTACACTGGGCTAAGAAAAAGTCATAAAAAATAGTTTTTATCCCTGAAATTACACTGTTTACCACAAAGACTTTTACTTATGTGACTGAGTTTACCAACAGTGTAATTCACACAAATAACAGGGTCTACATAGCCCACGTTACCAAATACAACCATAAGGTTAATAAAAGACCACTGAATTCACAAAACACATATCAACTTCCCAAATCCATTCCTAGAGCACAATACTAAAAAACCCTTTTAAACTTTTCTTCTACCTATTTATCACATTCTCAGAAACTTCTTCATAGAATCTTCCCCCCAATCTACTTATCTCTAACCCCGGTCTGTTTATGTGCAGTTGATCCTTGAAAAACACAAATTTGAACTGTGCAGGTGCACTTACACATGGAATTTCTTCCATCTCTGCCCCCCTGGAACAGCAAGACCAGCTCCTCTTCTTCCTCTTTGGCCTACTCAACATGAGGGCAAGGAGCATAAGGATCTCTATGGTAATCCAGTGCATTTAAGGAATAGGAAATACATTTCCTTTTTCCTATTACTTTCTTAATAACATTCTATTTTCTCTAGTTCACATTATTGTAAGAAAATAGTACAAATATAGATGACTTACATAGTCGTTAATTGATGATTTATATTATTAGTAAGGTTTTCAGCCCACGGTAGGCTATTTACTAATAAGTAAGTTGGGGGAAAAAAAAGTCATAGGCAGGTTTGTGACTAAAGTAGAGAGTTGGCAGCCCAATCCCTGTCTTCTTTAAGGGCTAACTGTATATTTTTATTTCTTACCCTAGCAGATTTAAATTACTCTCTTTCTCTCTTTACTTTATTTAAACATGATTTCTCTGCACTTCATAAAGCAGGCCCTGTTAGTTCTTAGCTTTTCTTAATTTTCTTGTTCTTTAGAATAATCTGCAGAAAAGGCTAAGGGGCTGATGAGACAACACAGAATAATTCTGACAAGGAAGAGGAGTGGGAAGAAATAAAAAGCTAGAAACTTTAAAACTGTTCATAATGGTAGAGCATAACGCAAAAGAAGTTAATTATTTTGAGTTGGGTTGTTTTAGTTAGCTATAGCAGATCAATAGGTAATAACCTTACGGTTATGTTGATAAATTTCAAAAAATGGTACCTAATATATTTTGAAACCTTTCCTAATAAATGTATTTTAGCTCTGACTGAAGACAATTTTTTAAACTCAACATTTTACCAAAGAAATATATAAAGGCTTGAAAGATTTCAAAGGAAGAAATTTTCAATTAATGATTGTGGAAAAATTATCTCTTTGGGGGAAAATACAGACTTTAATTTCACATTACACTCACAAATATACTTCTGATGGATCAATACTAAAACATAAATGAAATAAAATACTTATAATAAAATATTGTAAATTATAATGAAAAATAGTAAAGATAGAATGTAGTAAGACTAAACAAAATAGAGGAAATAAACAAAACATTTTGATAATTTTGCAGCATGCAAAACCCACTTATGAAACATAAAATCTTTGGTGCTTTAAGGAATGAATAGATGCAAAAATGATAATGAGGGTGAAAATGATAAAAGATAATAACAATCTTAGAGAAAATAGTGATAGCATATGAAATTAGGGTGAAAAAGATAACAATAAAAAGTGTTTGAAGAATAGGGACAGAAAAATAAATATAAGTGATTAATCTATGAAGAGATGTCCCAACATCACTTATAATAACAGAAATGCAAACTAAACAAAAAAGGAATGCCATTTTTGTTTACTATGAGGACAAAACTAAAATCCAATTTGCAAAAGCAATAGTCTGATCAAAGAAAAAATTTAGTGTTATTTAAGTCTAAAAATATGCATAGTCTTTGACCCAATAATTCAACTCCTAAGCAATTTTGGTACATGTGAACACATATAAATACATGTCTTATTTTATAAAAAAGTTGGAGGCAAACATTAGCAATGTAAATTTCTACCTACCTAGAGGCTACACTGTTTAGCTTTCCTTACAGCTGGATGAGATCCATTACACATATGATGAACCATCAAGTGTGAATAGCACGGATTTAAGCAATTTGGGGCACATATCTAAAGAGAAGCTACTAGTTTTCCATTTCTTTCTTTTCTCTGCCTCATCCTGTACACCACATCAAAATATAATGGAATTAGTTCCTCTCATATAGACAGAAAAAAATAAATACTACTAAACCAAACCAGTTGACACCAAACCAATGAAGCAAAACACTTTAGGGGGTGGAAGAAATCCACAAATCCACTGAAGATAGAGAGTCCACTAAGCCCTCAGACATGTTTGAGTGGGAGAAAAACATACTCTCCAATCTTTCAAGTCACTATTATTTGCTCCAGTTAAAGAGTCTGCAACAATACCCCAACTGATATAGAAGGAAAGGTACAGGTATTGAACCAGTGACCCTGACACATGAAGACATGTTGTTATAAACATTTTATCAGAATTCAAATGCAAGCTCACATTCGAAGTCAACAAACCAACACTCTGACATCTCAAAAATTCTAATAAAGAACATATCTCAGGAAACTTAGATTTTATGTTAGGTGCATTTTTCTTTTTTACTAACCTCCAAAGTAGGAGCCATCTGTCAGCTTCATTTCCTTACTGGATTTTGTAATGACACCAGCAACACCATGTTGAATAAAATACATTTTTTTACCCACAGCTCCTTCTCGTATGATATAATCTCCAGGTTGAAACACCTCAAATCTCAACTTGCTCAGCATGGCAGTCACGAAATTGGGATCCGCGTTAGCAAAAAGAGGCATTGTAGCCACCAGTTTCCGACAGTTGAAGTTGACTATCTCCTAAACAAGAGTAAACAAATATTAAGAGAGAAGTAAACCACATCTGGAAGAACAGGTATTGAAATTTAAAAATATATATTATAAAATAATATTTTTAAATTTAGATACCAAAAAATTCACAGATTCTAATGATCCACATATCTCATCAAAGTCAAAGATTGTTTTATTTTTGTACTAAAATTTTGTATCCCCTCCACCTACTGTAATATAAGAATATATGGTATTTGTATCTAAGTTCAGGCAAATTCTAAATTAGAGGATGTGCATGTTTGATCTTATTCTGTAGATTCTGGTCCAAATTAGACATATTGTTATTTTTCTGTACCAAAACAGGAACGTGGGACCAAACACTTTTAATCCTGTAGGTTAGTCATGCAGCACAGAATGGATAGTAGAAATCTGCACTTGACCGTAATGCTGTTCCTCAGAAATTTCTTCACTAATACTCTCCTCCCATCCCAAATAAAAGGGTCAAAATGTATTTATGATATTTAGAAGGCACAGAAATGGATCACCTCTGTTAAAAGGTAGGAAGAATGCAAAAAGAAATGGAGGTATCAGCAAAGACCAAGAACTGAATCCTCTGTATTGGGGAAGCATGTTGTACAAACTCCTTGATTTCAAAACTGAAAAAGAAACCTTCCATGTTCTTACTTCATAAAGTGACTTGATATCACTCCAGGATAGTAAAACATTACAGCTAAGATGGAGGGTACAATATTTTCAATCTATCTTGGAAAAGATGGTGTTTTATCTTTAGCAATTATCTTTTGGGATTAACAAAGCAGAAAAATGTCTCTCATAGTGGAGCTTAGTAGAAAACGATAAAATGACCTACAATAATCAGAAAGCTAATGCAGTAGCAAAGACAAGAGAAAGGTTTTACATGGTGCTACGTGGTGCTGCGTTATCCAAGTGGTACATAGTGCTGCCTTATCCAAGCCTCATGCAAGCCTTATCCAAGCCAATGTAGTTGACTTAATGACTAGCTATATCTAGGGCAGTGTGGGATCAGTTTTAACTAATGCATGAGTGTGGGGTTATAACGATGTTCAACAACTACTAAGTGTTCAATATATATGCATGCATATCAACTAAAAAAGGAAGGAAGAAGGGAAGGTGGGAGGAAGGAAGGAAGGCAGGGAGGGAGGGAGACAGTTATACAAAAATGTGCTCACAAAGACTAATTTCATTTTGTTAGAAGTTAGTTACTTCAATTCTTAGAACTCTTTCTCAAGAATGGCTTGAGAAACAAGATTCACGTATATAAAAGATGTGTTCTTTGCTATGTAAAAGACTTCGATGCAAACACTAAAGAAAGATAAAATTGAGGTAGAGTTACAGGACAGAACTATCTCATTAAAATGTCCAGTTTGGTTGCTTGAGAGTCAATGATTTCACATATAAAATTACACAGAATAATGCTGTAAAGGAAATTGAAAATAAGCCAGATTGAAGACAAAATAAGAGTTTTCAAACAAAAATAATAAAATAATGAGAAAAATCCTTTTGTCTATGTTCCTTAATTTGGACTATGAAAAATTTCACTTCACTATTCTTCTACCTTTTATTTTAGATAATAATTGAGAGTATATTTTATAAACAATTAAACTGGTCTTTATTTATATAAATAACTTGTTCATAATGTGTTGAATATTTAGGTGTATCCAGTAGACCTGTGCTTATTATGAGAACTGCTGGGATAATTTAATATTATTGTTATTATTTGAAGGAATCCATTAATTTTCCCTCCCTTTATGGAACTTTTACTTCCACATGAATACTATCTGACTGAAACTGTAAATTCTAACAAACATACGATAGGGAAAGATGCAATGAGATAGAATCCTCTTGGCTTCTAAAAGCCTTTCATCCTCTTACAAAATTTACTTGTTTTGAGAATACGTATTTAGTAAAACAATCGTGAGAGTCTGGAGTGAAGCAAAACTTTTAAAAAGACCCTCTCCATCAATCACATTTCCTTATAGTACATTTTCTCACAGAAACATACTCGATGAAGTTATTCATCTATCTCCTTAAGTAAAACAAGACTTGTAGAGATTGAGAGATCCTCTTCTATTAATCAGAATATAGCACTTTGACAAATAAAACACACAGTTATTAATATCTATAATCTCCCTCCAGATTCTTTATGGGAATTGCTATAATTATCTTTTTATGAAAATATCTAACCTGAGTTAGGAGTAGTGTCTACGTGAATTAAGTTGAGGAAGGCTTCCTTGCTAAGGGATGCAACACATGGTCTTCATCTTAATGATATGGATATCTTAATGATAGCTTACTAGTGGTAATTTTTTAAAAAGTGTAATTACTTCTTTTCTGGAGCATTTTATACCACCCGAAAGTATGGAAGTGCTAAAAACAAACAATCAAGCAAAAAAAGAAAAATACCAAGCACAACACAAAACCTCAAAATACAACAACTCAATTGATGAGAGTGTTTCAAAGGGATTTGGGGACCAATCTAAAGAGCTACCAATGATCAAGCAAAGCTGGAACAATTTGGGCAGGTAAATAAACAGTTTATTGGATTAAACTCTAAATATGAAATAAAAAACCAAGAGCCCACACAGACATAAATGAATGAATGCACAAAGTAAGAAGTGGAGAATAGATAAATCTCCTTTTCAAATTCCAAACATTTGATGTATTTACTCCTCTCTGCCGAAGATGAAAGACCTTTCCCTACATTTCAAGGGTGCAGAGCATGGTGACTTTCTTCAAAGAGTGTAATAAGGAAAGAGGGGGAAAGAGTAATTTTCAGTGGAGAGAAGTGACAAACACCCCCTCAAGGCAGGCGATCAATGTTAACATCAATAGAGATAAACCCTATGGATAGCAGGTACCCTGGAAATGATGTGAGGAGAGGGTATTCCAGTTCTGTGTTGTTCATCCAAATCCACAATCTCAGTTTAATCAGGAAAAAAGTATCAGCAAATGGAGAGATGTTGTACATGATACTTGACCAATGTGCCTCAAACCATCAAGGACATCAAAAACAAAGAAATTCCGAGAAAACCATCATAGCCGAGGAGAAGACTCAGAAAGACTTGTTAAAGAAACTTAATATGAGATTCTCTATGGGATCTCAGGACAGGAAAAAAGGATTTTAATTAAAACTAAGAAAATCTAAATAATCTCTAGACTTAAGATTGGTCACAACAATAGGTTTTACAACTGTACCATGTCAGACATTAAAAATAAAAGAAATTGGGCATAAGGTAGTTTGGAACTCTCCCCACTATCTTTGTCACTTTTTCCTAAAATCTAAAACTATTCTAAAATTAAAAGCTTAATAATTAAGGTAATTATTAAGTAATAATAAGTAATACATTAAGTAATTATGTAATTATTACTCTTTATAGTTATGAAAAGGAATGTCACATTTGTCATAGTATTAAAAGTACTTTTTATTCACATTGACTCATTTAAAAGCAAGGCAAGAAAAGATCATCTAGTAAATATTTATACCATAGTGCAATCTGATGATAAAAATTAGGCCTCAACCGTGGCTGTTTCTATTGCTCAATAACAACACAAAATTGTACATATATTTTTCAATCTCAGGTTTATATTTATGAATACAAAAATCTATAATTAACTTGAAGTGTGAAATATAGTTTACTCCATTATAGTCACCAAAATGAGGGAGAAACAAAATATTGCAAAGAATTTATCTCTGAAAGGAATATCATTGCAAAACTTATACAACATAAATATCCTTTTTATTTTCTTACATCTTAAGTTGCCAACTAGCCAAAAATGAATTTTAAATGTTACTGTTTAAAATACACTTATCTAATTTCTTCTTACATTTGAAAATCAACTCGCTAGGAAAACATTTAAACATCTGAGAAGGAGATTAATATTTTTTGTTAATATTTTATTTTGTTAGATAAGTCACAATAAATATTATTGGTAAACATGCAAAATAATTTTGAAGTTATACAATATTAAATTCTCAAGAGGATACTGGTGGCTCTACTGTTGATAATTATGACGTAAGTGTCAGGATCCAAAGAGGATATGTCACACCTAAAGGGTTCGATATAAAAGTGTGGGCTGGATAAATGCCAAGGATGTGATTTCTGTAATATTCTTTGCATAAAACGTCTCAGGAAAATGCGTAGTGCCTGCAGCACCATTTATTCCTCTGAGGAAAAATTCAGACAGAGCAGTAATTGCAGAGGAAAAGCAGAATGGTCACCTTGGCACCTGGAGGGCATTTTCTCTCTCAGAGTTCATCCACAGCTTTCTCAAATTCCTAACTGGGAGCTAAATACTGAGAAGCCAAGTAAATAAGCTCAGATGCTTTGGGAAATACTGCAAATGACCCCCTCTAGTATTTCAAGTTAGAAACTTTGTTTTCAAGAAGATTCTAAGCTGGAACCCAACGTGTAAACATATTTATATTAGTTGAGAAGATTACATGACATAGGAATACCAGTATCAGATTTTTCTGGGATCTGCCCTTGAACCAAACTTGAACGGTTGTTTAAAGCCGTCTAAAACATTCATACACACACTTACATGCACACTCTTGTATAAAGCTTTTTCTTATCCAATTTCCTCTCTAGGATGCTTTCACTTGAAAAACAGTAATCCTGCTAATGGTTAATGCTAAGACTTTAACTCAACTTTAATACATTAAAAAACAACCAGTATAATACAATTATTGAACAATGAAGAATGCTATATTTGATGCTATTTTGACATGATGTCAGTTTATTTTAGGTATGAATGTTTGTTTTCTGCATTTTTTCTCATTATTTTGCTCACATGTGACATGAATATTCCTTAGTGACAGTGTAAGATGCAGCATAAAGTGCACACATCCTAAGTGTAGATAAATAATAATTGATTATTTTACCAACATATGCCCCGGGGTAACCACCCCAATCCTGACATAGAACATTTCTCAAAAGGTTTCTCAGGCTCCTTCCGCATTAACCCAGATCCAGCTTTTCTGGGACTTCTAATGCTATTCACCGGTTTTGCTTGTTTTTGAAATTCATGTAATGAAATCACATACCCTGTTGTCTTTGGTAACTTGTTTATTTTGCTCACTGGATGTCAATGTGATTCAGAACATGCTGTAGGGCAGATCATCCTTTTGTTAAGATTTTATTGAAATGAAATATAGTCCATATTTTGTTGAAATATAATATACCACAAATTATTAACCTATTCCACTTTTCCTGACATTTGGGGTGTTTCCAGCTTTAGGCTAATAAAATAGAAGTGCTATGAATTTTCTTCTCTTTCTCATGTTCACCATTATACAAATGGGGATGTTATGAACATTCTTGAAGCAACTTACACGCTGATTTCTCTTGAGTGGATCTCTCCACCTTACATCGGAAATTCTGAGTAATCTGAACTTTTACCCATTTGAGACTGAAATATCTATTGCTTTTCTGGCTTTTTTGGTTTAAGTGTATTCTTAGGTTATGTATATTTTGGGCCAATTTGAATGCCACATTTCATACAGTACACATATTTTCATGGAGATTATTTAATGGCAATAGATTTGCTGTTGTGGGATTCATTAAAAATTAGTTCTTCTAGTTTAAAAAATGTAAACAAAAACCCTTCTTTTGTTTTATTGTATGTAATTCAAGATTTGCTATGCAAAGGCAAACCTTTGCTATGAAAGGTAGCTGCTTTCACAATAGTAACACATTTTTGAAAAGAAAAATAATATTTACTTTATATACAAACTTAACTTTATCTTCAGTTGTCAACATTCATTTACAAGGCAGACAAATAAGAAACATTTCCACCGTGTCTCACCAAACAATTATGTAAAAGGGAAATATGGAGGGAAAAGACGAGACCTTGAAGCAAGACTAAATGATTCAGGGTGGTACTGGCAAGCAAGCTTCCTGATCAACATGAGCCCGTTTCCTCTAATAACTCCATGAAATTCTCACAAATGATGTAAGGGGAATGATGGGGATTGGTACATGGATCTATACAACAATTTTTAAAATGCAAGAATCGTAAACATGTGGCCTAATGACACTTAGCAGGGTACTGGGGAAACTTATTAAATGTAGAGTATCAATGTCTTTATATAGTGATCAAGAAAATGCCATGAAGGCTATCTGTAACAGTACGATCAAAACATTTCTGAATGTATATGAATCGTGCCCTATGATTG